>PVJL010008762.1:0-63518 GCA_004026885.1 Lyroderma lyra
CCCCTCTCCCCTTCTCCCTTTCTCCTTCTCTCTCTGGTTTATCTTCCCTTTTACTTATACAGTTTCCTGTGCTCTTCCTCCGGGCTGTTTTGAGTCATGTGTCAACACTGTCTCTGCAAACATAAGGCTGAGTCTCTTTTGCTATTTCCGTTAGGGAGAAGCCAGAGAAATCCTAACTGTCACAATAGAAAGGAACAATATTGGCTACGTTTTGAGCTCGTACTAAGCATTAAGCCTATGCTTTAATATACCATCTCATGTAACTACTCCAATAATCCTCTTCAGGAGCATATTAGTGCTGTTTTACAGAGAGAGAAACTGAGGCTTAGAGAGTTAGATAACATGTCCAAAGTCACAAAGAGGCAGAGCTGACCTTAGAAGCCATCTCTGCTGCCCCTGAAGCACCAGCCTAACTCCAACGTTGAAGCTGGTCTAAACCATAATCAGGAGAAGGGGGTCAAAGGAGCCCCTACACGCTGATCATCATGGGTCAACTCCATTTCACACTCAGGTTTGAAATCATTGTCCCATTCAGTGCTCAAATGTCAGGCTGCCATCTTCCCTGATACACACACAGGAATTCTCAATGGCAGAACAGTGAGGGGACACGGTACAGGTGGCATCAAGGAGGAGGCCTTCCTCGTGAAGTTTTCATTGGGACAGTGTCACAACAATTGGAGTTTGTCCTGAAGACATGCTGGGTTCTCAGGTGCGAGTCAAGGTGAAAGGTAAGAGACCAAAAATAAGAAGGTCTGGGGTTGAGGTATTGATTGTCCCATCTGAGTGGTCCTCAAGGGAGGGTAGCCAGTGGCCTTAAATCCAATGAAAAAGAGAGGAGGGAGCGAGGGAAAGAGGGAGGAAGAGAAGGAGAGAGGGAGGGAGGGAGAGAGAGAAAGATGAAGGGAGGGAGGGAGGGAGGCAGGCAGGAGGCAGGCAATCCCTGAGCACAAAGGGCTCTAGCAAATTTAGGCTCAGTCTGGGGTGACATAAATACGTGGGGGTCCAGCCTACTAGGTGGGACAAGTCAGCAGAAATTTCTATGATGCTAAGATGCGTGAAGGTGGAAAATTGTCATTGCCAAGTTCACGAAACACATCCTTGTCAGAGCCCAACGCTACAGAGATTCTTCACAAGGCTCCAGTCAGAAAGTCAGGTTCAGAGCAGGACCCTCGTCCCAGCAGAAACCCTGGAGTTCACATCAAGTAGTCAAGGCCATTTGGACTTGAGACTGGCCCTGATTATCCTGTCTACTCTACGCTAAACCTGCCCCATCCGGCACTACACTTGACATAAGGATTCCAGCAAATACCACTGTAAAGCTCCATGTGATTTCCTGAAGGGCAAAGTCAATATATTAATTAGCCTTTTTGTATCTGCAGTTTCTAATACAATGCCTACCCCAGAGTGCATCCACAAAAAACCGTCTGTTGAAAGAATGAGTGGGAAGGTTCTACACAGGGAAACGACATAGGAACCTACCTGCTGAAGTCAAAATAGTGCACGTAGAGCAGACCTATTGCTAGGCCTAGTCCCAAGAATGTGCTAAACACTCTAGCTCAGCGGTTCTCAGCCCTCCTACCACCGCACCCCTGTAATACAGCTCCTCATGGTGTGGTGACCCCCATAACATTATTGCCGTTGCTCCTTCATAGCTGTCATGTTGCTCCTGTTATGAATCGTCATGTAAATATCTGATATGTGTTTTCCGTGGTCTTAGGTGACCCCTGTGAAAGGGTTGTTCGACCCCCAAAGGGGTCGCGACTCACAGGTTGAGAACCGCTGCTCTAGCTATTCACGACTTCAAAGGTCATCACTGAAAAGAGCAGATCAGGCCTCCAGCCTTGATTTAATTTGGGCCTTCTTCAACCATAATCATCCTACTTGTGCTCGGGGAGACTGGACCAGGTCTCCTCATACAGAGCGAGCTTCAAATGCTGGGGTGTAGAACTGGAAAAGGACTCCTGCAACTTGGTAAGACATTCTGAGTCTCATTTTCGGGGTCACCCCATTTCATGAGCATCTATTACATTGCTACTAGAACGCAGGCTCCAGACGCTGAGCAGAAGGCCCTCAGAGCAGCTAGCTCAAGAACCTCGAACTGCCCTGACTCTGACAGTATTTCTAGGGGAGCAGTGCCCCAGCATGGCTCAGGCCTTATAACATGACTGAAATCCTGCTGAATTTGTCCTTTGTTGCTTACTGCTCTCAGGGTAGCTTTGAGCTAAACCAATCTGAATTCTGCAAACACAGTGAAGACACTATCTTACTCTGAACCAGGTCCTTCCCTTGTAGAATCAGCAGTGGACTCCCA
The DNA here is from genome assembly GCA_004026885.1 of Lyroderma lyra. NCBI lineage: Eukaryota > Metazoa > Chordata > Mammalia > Chiroptera > Megadermatidae > Lyroderma > Lyroderma lyra. The sequence goes on from PVJL010008762.1 coordinate 2,312, forward strand.
GTTCCCTGTGGCTAAGGGACATCTCCTCTGTTTTAGACTAAGGAGCCATGCAGTCCCCAGCACAGCATTGTGGGCTTCCATCTCTCAGCTGTATCGCCCATCTTCCAGAGCCTGTCGAATGAGTGTTAACCAGCTTTCTGCCAAAGCTCTGTCCACAGGGGCTGGAGACACGGGGACCCCAGGACCGCTGGGCTCTCCTTCCTCGTCTAAGTTCTAATCTCTTGTAAGAATCACCATGGTTGTCTTGCGATCCCTGTGGTGGATGCTGTGATAGACCACCCAGATCCCCAGTGAATGTGTTTTCCTAGTTGACGATCCCTCTTTGCCGTATTACAGTCCAGTCAGCCCAGATTGGACTGTGTATACCGGCTGGTAACTCTAAGCAGACGGAGGAATTCCAGGGTTGGTCTCCACATGGTGACTCTTCTGTTGACTTTGATACGACCAAAGAAAAGCCATTTGCCATTTCTCTGTCTTAGGGCCTTTACCTGTTATGGAGAAATAAGGATATTAAGCTGACTTCCATGACTGGGGGGAAACACATCTGTTAAATGATCAAATTCTCAGGAACAGGAAGCATGAGAGAAACATAAAGCAACAGACACGAGACACGTTGCTGACTCCAAATTCCAAATACAGCAACAGTAGGGGAGATGTTAAAATGACAGATCTGTAACTGTATGTTTAATTCGCCTTTGGTCTGGGCTGCTTTCAAGAAATGTGCACATCTCTGCCCTGGGGTGTTTAAAACAAGAAGGAACCTTAAGGGATTGACTGCACAGCGTGAGAGTTGCAAGTTTTAAAAAATGCTTTACCTCCAAACAGCAGAATCTCAGGACTAATTACCTCGGAGAAGGACATGCGTTAGAGGCAGAGGAACGACCCCAGAGAACCAGACTGCTTCCAGCCACCGCTGGCCCGCGGAATGGACGTTTCTGGATCTCTCTCTGGCTCCACTGTCATGGAATACCAAGCACTTGTCTCCCACGTCTGTAAAATGGAATTGGTTTAACTTGGTGCCTCTCTCAGCTGCTGCAGAAATGAATGGATTTGAGCCGAAGAGATCTTTTCAAAACATTTTCACCGAGACTGAACCGAGAAGAGATGGGGTGAACTCCAGATGTTGATGACCTCCTGGTGCTGTCATTTCTGTCTGCACCTGCTTTCTCGGTGACAGCCCTGGGTACGGACGGCACCCTGGAATGCCTCACTGCCCTCTCTGCCTCTCCCCGCTCCTGTCCTCCCTCCCCTTTGCCTGTTTATTTCTCCATTTGATAAAAACTGTCTTCTATCAGGGTGAGATCATTTGCATATATTTAAAAGCAACTGGGTTTTTTTTTCCCTCCCCAGGTATTGCACAAGCAGCAAACACAATCAAAGATCCGCTGCTTGGAAATAGGAAAAATGTCTTTTCAAGTAGCAACAGCAAGACACTGATAACCTGAAGAGGTTTACCATCTGCCACCCAACACAGTAGTCCTTTTCCTAGGAAACAGAGTGGGCTGGGGTTCAGGGTGGGGCTACGGCTTCCTTACCATTATTATTATTATTTAATTTCAAAGAAAAATCCTAGTCAGAGGTTCATCTGCTTTTGTCAGAGACAAGAACTGTCCTATAATTTTTCGTGGACATTTGCAGTTCCTTGTTTAGAAGCTGGACGGACCACCAACGTGGTAGGGACATGCCAATGTACCACATCAGTAAAAGCAGTTTGGGGCTCAGCAGTCATCTTCGGCCCAGAGGCGGACTTGCCCTGCTGGGAAGGGCTGCTGTCCCCAGATCTGGCCCCCCGCGAGCCGCTGGCAGAGACTCAGCCTCTGAAACGCCTTCCGTGCTGCAGCAGAGATGAGGCGGGGCCTCTGACAGAATAACGGTGTCGTATGTAGGCGGGTGGCACTCTGTTCTTCTGCGAGGCTTGAACATGCGTATTGAATCCTCGTCACAAATGTATGAGTTCAAAAGGGCAGTTTTTACTAGGCTTAACAGATAAATAGCTTGCCGGGGTCAGTCGGTTAATGATGGTTAATTTCACATGGCAACTTGACTCGATGACGGGGGGCCAGATCCTTGGCTAAACATTATTTCCGGGTGTGTCTGTGAGGCTCTTCCCGGGTGAAGTGAGCATTTGAACTGATGGACTCACTAAGTAGCTTGCCCTCCCAAATTGGGTGGGCACTATGCTACCCAGTGAGGGCATCATCCCACCCACGGAGGGCTGGAATAGGAGACAAGGCAGAGGAAGGGAGAACTGGGGCCTCCCTGCCTGAAGGCTGAGCTGGGACATCAATCTTCTCGGGCCCTCACTATTCCTGGCTCTCGAGCCTTCGGTCCCAGACTGGACTCCACACCACTTGTCCCCAGGTCCTCAGGCCTTCAGAGTCACTGAATCACACCACGAGCTTTCTTGGGTCTACAGATGGCAAAGTTTAGAGGTTTCTCAGCCTCCATATTTAGATGAACCAATTTCTTGTAATAAATCTCTCTCTTTCTCCATATAGACAGATAGCTGATGGATAGATAATAAATCTCCCTCTTTCTCTAGATAAATAGATAGATGATATATAGATAGCCAGCCAGCCAGCCAGACAGACGTTTCTCACGTAACAACCCTATTTTGTTCCTACAACTAGGCTGTTAAATGAATTGGTCCCTAAGCGAGGAGCTTAAAGGTAGATGTCGTGTGGTGAGTCGTGGCACTGTAGGGCATGCATTTTTCAATAGCTATCATGCCACACTGCGCTTACAAACAAAACCGGTTGTCTTCTGTGATTGTGAACGCTTTGTGAGTACTAACCCCGTGGTTTTCTACCGCTGGTCTGCAAACCAGGCCTGATCCACCAGAAATTTCCTGCCGGTCTGTGAAATAGTTTCATCTTCTCAGGTTGTATTTATAAGAGAGGAACACATTTACTTCAGTGTGGTTTAAACTATTTCACTGACCGGCAGGAAATTTCTGGCAGACCAGACCCGTTTTGTGGACTGGCGGTTGAAAACCACTGTGCTCACCGACTGCGCAAAGGAGCCAAAAACTGAGAAAGTGGATTCCCTGCACTGGAGGACTGGGCCCAGTGGTCATTAAACAGGTAGGTCAGTAAATGAGGAGTGGCTGTATATACCTCCTACTGGAGAACCGGACCATTACAGAAAACCAAGACCTTTCAACTCCCAGAACTCATTCTTTCTAGCAGATAAGGCTGCAAGGCTAGCAGAGGGTCTGACCAGCCGGCAGCAGGAACCACTCGACCAACAGAATGTTATCACAGCTTGGGGCCAGAGCTCATTTCCAGTCCTGTTAGCTCCATGGGTGCAGCAGATACTCGTGGTACCTGTCCTTGACCTTCTTGACTCTGGCACAGTGATGGTGGACAATGCATGTGACAGCATCCCACCTCCAGCATGAGGTCGTCACCTTGCTGGCCCAGGGCTTTCTCCCAATCTTCAGGAGGCACTCAGCCACCCCCTGCAGGTGCCACCTCAAAGTGCAGAGGAGGTGACGCCAGCTGAGCCAGTGAAGCATCAGAGAGTCAACTACCCAGTTTCCCTGTCCCATGGTGGGCGGGACAATTGTGAGGCTTGTTCTACACTGTTCCTCAGAGGGCTGCCAGCCCCAGCTGCCCATAGCAGTAACCAGCCACCAGCATACCCTTTACTCTCCTGTATCCCTTCCCCGTTTGCACTCTCTCCATCCTCTCAGCCCTGTTCCCTGAGATCAGCTCCCAAATAAAGTCCCTACACTCGAGCTCTTGTCTCAGCCTCTGCTTTCAAAGAACCCCAGACCCAGGTCGGTCGCCTTCCCTAATCCACTCCCCCTGCATCTCTCACTGGGTTGAGGCCTTCTTCCTCGTGTTATTAATCACCACCAGCAGCCCCACCTCCGCTTACTTTTAAACCCTCCCTCCGTGCTAGGTCAGCTCTCTTTGTATCAGCAGTAACACTCGCTCATGACTGACTCAATGTCTTTGCTATCCTGGAACCCTAAAGGCAAGGAGCAACTGCTGCACTGACACCCTCTGTCACTTGCCACGTGGTGAGGTAGCTCCCTCTTACGTGCCTGTATCCCCCGGATCATGGCCAGCACACTTTTTCTTTAAAGGGCCAGATAATAAATATGTAAGGCTTTGCAGGCCGTAAGGTCCCTGTCCTTGACTCTGCTATTGCAGTGAGAAAGCAACCATAGAAAGACAGCACATAAAAGGATGGGCACGGTATTGCAATAAAACTTTACTCAGGGACACTAAAGTTCGCATTTCACATCCTTTTGGCAGGTCATGAAATACTCTTTTTCAACCATTAAAAAACAAACCCTAAAGACCACTCTGAGCCCTCAGGCTGTACGAAAGCAGTCAGGCCCAGGTGTGACTGGTCCTGCTCTGGGTCCTAAGCTCCTCGAGGGAGGGAATGAAATGACTTATTCGGGAAGCCATGGCTCTGTGTTTGGCACAGTTCCTGGCACATGGCGCATGCTCAGCGCTTACTGGGTGACTAAATAAGTGGGGCAAATGCCAGGCCCTCCTGCACTGCTTCCTAGAAAAACATCCCCTTGCTTAGCCCCATGTCCCACCTGCCCATGAAGTTTCCCTGAAGACAGCTGCTCCCCCACTGTAATGCCCCTGGGGCTGCGAGGATGCTTTCCGCAGCACCAAAGCTTCTCTGGAAGCACTGACATCACCTGGGTTTGTGTTCCTTGGCAGCAACATAAAACCCACTTTTCCAGTCTTGTTTCCAAAAATTTCCGGGAAACATTTTGGCCCAGAAAGCAAGTGAGTTTCAGCGTGGGAAGTGGGAGCGTCGGTAACAGGTGTTTGCCGGAAGAGGAAATTCCCAACCACGTCAAAAGCTGTGTCATTGACATGACACACACGACAAGGGGAAATAACGATGGCCATCTGATGGAGCACCACCCCCAGCCTGGCATTCTGTAAGCCCCAGGCACGCTGCTTAGATGACTTCCCCACTGATTTCGTATTGATTTCGTCCTCAGTGAGGATAACCATCTGCGGACTCAGCTTAAAGGATTTATCACCTCCTGGTTCGGCTGCTAGAACAGTGCAGCCGCCGATGCAATCAGGAGGCTGATTTAACAAACTGAACTTTAATGTGATTTTCCTAAGAAAATTTATCATCCCGGTCCCCGCCCCGGCTTGTGGAAGCAGTCCCCACCGGAGAAGTGGAGACAGATGTTTCTGAAGCCACAGGGCTGCTGGGTTCAGCGCTGCGTTCTTGGAGATGGCGTGGGCGCACCCGAGCACCTTCGGAGTCACGTGGTGAGGGTGGAAAGACTGTCCACCTGAAGACACCACAGCTCCCGCAGTTTTCAGGCAGGGGCCCTGAGCTGACACTCGGCAAACCCGTGATGTGGGCAACAGCCCAGACTTCTGATATCACCATCTAAACAACATGTCACCACATAACCTTATTCCTCAAACCAGGTCCCCACCCGTCCATCAGAGAGACTGTCGGATGAACTTCACCATACTGAAATGCAGGGTTCCCTACGCTAATGACTTATAACCCATTTTTCTTGTTTTCTGTCTCTTTCCACTGGAATGGAAGCTCTAGGAGGTCAGTGCGAGTCATTGCCTTGACTTAACAGGTGCTCAGTAAACTTTGCTTGAAACAGTTAATGAATGAGTGGTATGTAGTTGGATGCACAAATGCTGTCTCACTGCTCCCCAGCAAAGAGAGTGAAAGTGAGAGGGAAGAGATGCTCCTTGAGAGAAAGGCCTCAGACTCCTGGGCGTGCGTGTCATCCAACGATTGTGCATGTAAGTGCCAATCTCAGTGACAAGTGTAATAGCTGAAGGGGCTTAGAACAGAGCCTGGCTCCCAGAAGACCATGCGGGGGTTTCTTCAGCAAGCAAACAAGCGTAGATACAATAAAATAAGTCAAACGTTGGCGTACCTTCTCCTGTTGCTGAGACAAATTAGAAAAGAGAGCCTCTCCTAACATCCACTTCCATCACCCTGTTTCCACCTTCTCCCATCTCCTTCCTCCCTCTCACTCACTCCAAATTACCTTTTATCCCCTTTTAATTTAAGGCTATTGCTTCTGGTGATTCTTACCAAGATTTATTTGTCTGGGACTGTAGGGGGTGACTACACTCTTACCACTATGCTCTTATGACCTGGTGGGTCACTTAGGAATTGACTTCCTTTCCTACGATGATGGTTGTTGTTGATGATGATGAAGATAGAAAGATGATGGTCATGAAGAAGATGAAGACAGTGGCTGCCATGTCATCTGCTTACCATGGGTTAGTCACCATATTCACCAGGTCTTTTCTTCATTCATTACCCTGTTTAACCCTAAGAAATAGTTATCAGTTTGATCTCCCTATTTTACAGACTTAGAGAGACTTCGCCGAGGTCAAACAGCTTACGACTGTCAAACCCAGGTCTCTCTCTATTCACGAATACTCTGCATGAGGCATTAGGTTATGCTTAGATTCTTGCCACAACCTTGCTAGGGAGGTATTAGTGTTCCTTTTTTTTAGAGCTGTGACACACGAGGCTCAGAAGAGTTAAGTGACTTGTGCAAGGTTACAGCTAAAAGTGACGGAGCCAGTACTTGAACTGAGAACTCTCATGCTCTTTCTACACGCTGCTCTGTTGTCCCTGCCTTGTGGGTCGTTTTCATTTTCTCCTTTAAATATTTACAATGTTTTTCAAATGTTTGATAATAAGCATATATTACTTGTATCTTTTTATAGTCTTTTAATTACAATAGTAATACACGCATAGTATAAAAAAATTTAACACTGTGCAAGTCATATTACTTCAGTAATGAGGAGAAAACGTGACAAAAGGGTGTTATTGCATGTTTCTTTAGGTTTACTAATGACTTTATTTTTGCTATCATTAGTAATTCTTGCAGAGAAAAATGAGTTAGGCCTATGACAACATCCCCATTTTTCAAATGAAGACCCAGGTAAGTAGTAAAAGTGCTATTTACTACTAGTTTAGATTGAGAGATTTCAGTACGTCTCTCACCCTCCACTTATACCTGGTCTGCAAGCAATGGGCAGACAGGGTGAGTTCCAAGAGCGCCAGCAGGAGACAAACCTATCTTGTTCTCTCGGAGAAGCATCGTGGGTTACTGACTGGTGGGATACAGGGTGTCAGGGGGTGGATCAAATACATAAGGGGGTATTGGTCACAATCAGGGCCCTAAAGGCCTGAGAGCATCAGTAGAATAAATGCAGGATATAGCTGGCCCATTCACATGGGAAAACTGGAGTGCGTTTAATGAAGGGGCCACTTTTGAGGGTGCAGGTGAGGTTAAAAGAAACCGGTAAGTGATGTTGACATATCTGGGTAGCAACCACAACAGTGACCAGCCCAGGCCTGAAGCAGCAAGAGGAGGGAGGAGTTAGGGAAACTCTGAGACAGAGGCGTCCAGAGGCATTAGCGCCCATAGCACAGTCACCGCCAGCCCACAGCGGAGCAGCAGGGGCACCAGGGGCACCAGGGGCACCAGGGATACCAGGGGCATGCATACCCTGAGCTCTCTCCCTTTCTACTTTCTGATCTCCCCCCAGTGCCCTCCATTGGCAGAGCCAACAGTCTTACAGACTTCATTCATTTCCAAAGTACTTGGGTCAGCACCTTTTCCCCTGCCCCCCCAGAAAGATTGTTTTATACATTTAGATTCCCTTACAATAGTCTGCAATGTTTTTCCTGGGACCTCTCAGTCCCCTAAATGATTTTTTTTTAAGTTTATACATTAAGGTTCACTCTTGATGCTGTAATTTCCTACGGGTTTTGACAAATGCATAATGTCATGTTCTTACTGCAGTATCATGTAGAATAGTTTTACTGCCTTAATAATCCTGTGCTTCACCTGTTCATCCCTCCCCCTCTCTCTGGAAACAACTGACCCTTTGAGCTGGCTGTACAATTTTGCCTTTTCCAGAATGTCAGATGACAAAATCACAGTATATGGCCTTTCAGACTGGCTTCATTCACTCAGGAGCTTAAAGGTTCCTTCATGTATTTCGGTAGCTTGATAGCTCATTTCTTTTTGTTACTGGGTAGCATTCCATAGTATAGATGTCCTACAGTTTGTCCATTTGCCTCTTGAAGGGCATTTGATTGCTTCCAATTTTTGACAATTATGAATGAAGCTGCTATAAACATTTATGGGTAGGTTTTTGTGTGAACATATCTTTTCAAATCAATTGAGTAAACATTTAGGAGCACAAATTCTGGATCATAGAGAAAGACTACACTTAGCTTTGCAAGAAACTGCCAAACTGTCTTCTAAAGTGAGGTACCATTTGTGCATTCCCACCAGCAATGAGTGAGGATTAATATCCCTCTAAGCCTTTCCTTTTAATTCAAATCATGTCACTTACAACATGAAGATCTCCTAGCCTATCTCCCCTGTTCGGGGAGGCAAGGTTTCCACAAGAAGAGGTGGTGACTGAGCCCTAAGTCCTTAGACTCCACCATTTCCATGGCTCTAGGGGTGACTAGCTCCCAAAGGGAACCCAGCAGAGCAATCCTTTTGCAGGAGAGGAGGAGGTGATGAGTTTCTGGATGAAACAAGGGCAAGCCTGCAGAGGACGCCCAGGAGTCTAGGAAATCTCATCACACAGCCAAACAGTGGTCTGTCATGTCAAAAAGGAGCTTCATTCACCAGATACTCAAGATGCTCCTATGTTATGTGGTCTCAAGAATTTCTCGCGTACCCTGCAATCAGGACAAGTTTATCAGCAGGAGCTTTCAAAGCAAAAAGATGTGACATTGCAGAGAAATTAAGAACATGCCAGTTTTTCCATGGGACCACAAAAATGCATTGAGTCTGTACTATGGGCTGGTCACTATGCTGGCACCCCAGAACACCCAGTGCATCAAAGGAGACCATCAAGTCCATAGATCATCACGAGTCAAAGCAATACACACAATAACAAAGGTACACCCATTGATTTTGGAGCTGATGGTACAAAACTGGTATGCCCATGGAAAAAGTTAAGTGGCAATTTCAACAACAGCTTATGTACCCAAGGAACTACACCAGTCAACCTGAGGGGCCATAATTACTTATTCAGGCTTAGGCTAAATTACTGCAAATAGCTTTTAGTAGACGTTTTCAAAGAGAGGATGAACTCCCTTGAGAGGGAAAGATGGCAAGAGGTGAAGGAAGACAGCGTGGCCACAGAGCAACCCTGGGCAGCGAGAGGCAGAGCGTCATCTATGACAGGAGCAGCTGTACCCCACGCTCACCAGTTTCCAAATCTCCCCTGTCATTTGAAGAGAGAAGACAGCACACATTTTAAGGACACGCTGGAATACAAGCAACTGATGGGTCAACACGCCTGGCTGGGCTGGTGATTTTGTAATTACGAAGCAGATTTTTGAGACAGGCTGGTTACCCCAACTGTGTAATTAAGAGGATCGTTAAGGAATGTTGCTGGGCTGTGCACCACCCTGGGGCGAGAGCTACCACATGGTTACAATGGGAAACTGCAATCAGCCTACATCAACGGTCACTGCTAATTAATTGAAACAAATATTTGCAATAAAAATTCCTGTATGTGATATATGCACAACCGTTTGCTTAGAGAATCTTAATAGAGGGGTGTGATCGGGGTGAAAATAACAGGAAAACAGGTGTGAGGCCCCGGGCAAGAGAAAAACCATGAGCTAGTGGAAATTGGATGCCCTTGGTGTAGTTTTGGTTGAATTCAACTCTGTAACATTGGTTAGGGCCTCACTTTACCCAGCATATTTACCCTAGAGTGGGCACGGATAAATTGGAATTGTTTCAGAAACGAACAGGAGGACTTGAGTTGGCAAACAGCTCCTCTGGGGGAAGTGAGAGAGAGGAAAGAGATAATTTCCTCTAAGCTAAAAATTTGCATAAAACATTAATAAAAACTTTCAAAACTATGAGCATTTTAAACTTTTTTCAAGGATAGCTATTCACCATTTCCACTTCTCCTGAGCATGAAGAAGCAATGAATAACTACAGAATGAGGAATTTGAACTAAGCACAAAGTTGACCCTTTTCGATTCCGTAATAGGAGACTATGCAGACAATCTGACCGAATTCCCGGGAAGCGTCTAGAACGGCAGAGAGGTCACCGATCCCAGCAAAGGCCCCCTCTGTGCTCTTCACTTTCCTTCATGTTACTCTGGACATCTTCTTTGTTGGAAATCATTAAGCAGCCTTTGCTCGATGAAAGCACTACTTGGGAAGAAACACAGACCGAATCAATAACAAAGAACCTGATCGCATGCATTGGAGCTGTGGTCAGTCCGTAGATTCTAGCTGAAGCCACTTAAGGCTTAGGTGTGGGTTATCTATCCTTCGGAGGTTGCTTCCAATCTTGGGAGTATAGAAATGAAAGATTCTTTGCCCACTACCAAAGGGTCACATGCAGTCTAATGACTCAAGGCTCTTTGGCTCTTTTTATCAGCAAATTTACATGTTTGATGACCTCGCCAAGTGATTGTGAAGACCCCTGGTCTAGAACAACCAGACCTCAGCACTGAGCTTGAAGTGGGATGTCCGAGCACATCATCCTAGCAGAGAACGTTGGGACCTCCGTTATCAGACCGGGAAATCTGTTGCCTGGCCAGCGAGTTTAGTCTTCATATGGTCGGTCAGCAAGGTTGCCAGAGCGTAGTTAAAGGAAATAGGGTCATTCTGAAACGGCCCTACCTGGTCCCTGTGCTTCACTCTGTCTCGCTGGATGTGCGTGGAGCGTTTCTGAGAGGGCTGCACAGGGGTCACTCTCAAGGTCTCCTTAGGAATTACTCTGCTGAAGTGTCCCCTTCTCTCTGACAAGGCAGAGAGGCTCACCACTGGTGACAGGCAGAGGAGACCAAGACCCTCGCTGCCCCAAAAGCTGTGTTCCTCCAGCTGCAAGATGCAAAACTGCAGGATAAATCTAATGCCTTAATGGTTTGTCCATTGAATTTATCTTTTCGGTATTAAAAAATCATCGTTTTACATTACAGCAAATATGTATGCATTCTATCATAGAATGAAAAATTCACATGGGCTTTTAAAAAAACATGAGAGCTTTCAAAGAAATTCCCCCCAATAAAATTTGTGGCAGAGGCTCCAGAACCCCAGGGATACTGCCATTTGCTCGCCTCCATCTAACTATCGTTTAGAGCAGCACCACTGGTAGTTTTGGGGATCGTGGACATGTTCTCTACAGACAATATTGAGAAATGGAAATGTGGGTAGTGAGACTGGGGAACTGCAGTTTTCATTGCAGTCCATTTTAATTCATTTCTTTCATTCACACAGAAGTAGCCACGTGTGGCAAGAGGCTACTGAATCGGACAGGCTTACTAGAAAAGTCCATGGTCCACTCCTAGTTAGGGGGGACTTGGGAAGGGATCCTGGAGGTGATTGTTTTTAAGTTCATCTTCCAGAAGTGGGAACGGAGATGTGGGGCGAGGGGATAGTTAATGGTAAGTGGCGCCGTGAATGAAGTGGGGGCCGGGCTCACGGGCTCCGGCCCCTGAGGGGGATGTCACTGTCGTGAACCTGGGTCCTCTGCAGGGGAGGAAATGGCTTTCTTCACTGGCGTACAGGGTTGTTAAGATTTCAAAGCCAGACCACATCCTTAGAACTTGAGCGTGTGGATCTCCTGATTTACAAATGTCCCTGTGATCTACGAGTAGTACTTCCGTGTTAGTAATTTATTCAAAGTAAATCATGGGGAAATGTTAATAATGTTAGATTAAGTGGGATAAAAGGGGGCATAAAATTATATATATTATATTATTAGACATATAATGTTATATATTATAAAATTCCAAAATATAATAACATCATTATATATAACAAGTTATATATAATATTATATATTATTTATAAATAATCTCAAGAGTTTTTTTAATGCATGTATATGCTTATAACCAAAATTAGAAGAAAATATACCAAAATGTTAACAGTGATCATTTGAGTGGTAAGATTAGGAGTGGTTTAAATTTTCTACTTCATAGCTTTTCTACCTTGTACTCTAAAACTTTTCTTTACAGATGTTATACTTGAGGAAGCCAATTATTTATAAACACCAATGGAAACTCCCTGGTGGTGTAGTGGCTTAAGGCTTCGGCGCTGGCGCTGTCAGTGCTGCGGCCTGGGTTCGATTCCCAGCCAGGGAGCTACCCACATACTAAAAAGCAAAAAAATAAATAAATAAAAAATAAAAAAAAGTAAACACCAATACCTCATTTATTAATGAGATTTGGTGTTTTGCATTCTGGGAAAGCCACATTCTCTTCAAGGTTGTAGACACGTATCAGTGTGCTTTGGTCCTGCCCTTAAGAAGTGGGGGTCACGGCACAGCCTGGAATTTTCAATCCCTGCTCCCTTTTCCATGTGTGTTTTCTCTGAAGTGAGTTCTGCGTGGACAGAGTATGTTCAAGAGGCCACACCAGCGGGCCAGCACCAAGGGTGGAGTGACTGAGGAAGTGTTCTGGGGAGAGATGGATTAGAGATAAGCTTCACATGACCAAGAACTGGAGATTGTTCTAAAGCAAATGGTTACTGTCAGAATGTGCCGTTTTGTAGGCATCTGGTAGAAAGAGCAGTGTCTTTTCTAATTTACAGAAAGGCAATTCTACACTAATAGTGGCCTCGTGTAAGACAACTTTTGCATCAGAGACTTGACTACATTCAGAGTGAAATGCAAATCCGGCAAACACAACAAGGGCTATGTGGAGAGCTGCTCTCACAAGAGCCTTCAAAAATTGAGGTAAATGCCAGGATCTCAAGCACATCTAGTTTCTGACCACAGACAAGCAATTCCGGGTTCATCTCTTCCCCGAGGTGCCTTTAACTTGAAACAGATAGACTTCGTTTTTTGAAAGCAATTGCTGCTAGAATTGGGTAAATGCAACTTAGAACTGAGCAGTGGTTTCGAAGGTGCTAAGAGCCCATTACCACAGTGAGTGGCTTCCCCCTGTCTGGACAGACGCAGGATCAGCTGAAAGCAGGGCTTCTGTTGGGATGTGCTGCTCCCCCTGTGAACACACCGTTTTGCAGGCCCGCCGTGTAACCTTGCATTATACATCACCCGGCTTGCCACATCCTGTTACGTTGCGTCCCATCAGCCTAAGCCGTGATGGAGGCGAACACAACCTGGGGCGACATGTAGCACTTTGTAATGCATTGTAGCATTTAAATCGACATCAGCCAAGTTGCAGGCATTGACTTGAACCCTACACGCTCATTATTCAGAGGATGGGATCTAATGTGCCGAAAGTGCTGGCTGAGGCTATGAAATGCATCAGAGGAGAGCATCTGTGTCACACGCCATCTGAGAGCCAAATTTCATTCACTGTATTGAATTATCAGTTCTCCACTGGGAAACTCTACAACTGGAGTCCTTATGAGAGAGGATCTGACAAATAAAAATATTTCAAACTTTTGGTAAGAGGATGGTGCTTCCAATCTACATGCCCTGGGAGGAGATCTTCAAGTATTGATACTGAGGAATCAGTGAGTGCAATAGATACTGATAGATCAATACCAGGTGACTTATGAAGCATATGACTGGATACCAGTGTCATTTGAAATCAGAATAATGCTAAGTGACCTTTTTGGAGTTTAAACTTAAGATGTTGTTATCATGGCTTTTCCAGCCATTTGATTACATACATGAGACTTCTCAGGAGAACTATGATGAATGAGGAGTGAATGAATGATATGAGTCTCTAAAAAGCCAACCCTTCACTATAAATAAAACTTTGATGCCAGAATCCTATAGTCTCCTCTCTTTCCGCCCGCTGCCTAGAGGAGTGGACTGGTAGTCATCAGAAAGCATATGCTTGGGAACATAGAGCCCTTGAAAACTGAGAAGCACTGGAGTCTAGCCCAAGCTGTCCGTCCATGGCAGTATGGGAATCCTTACAGATTCCTCCTAAGAACAGAGAGTTCATTGCGATTTCAGAAGGGTTTCAACGGTTCCCAACCTGCCGTTAGATTATAGATGCTTCCTGTCAATCTCCTCTTAAAAAAATTCCAGACTCTGAGGTTCTCTTGGCCCAGCCAGAGAAAAGGCAGAGCATCTGAAGAGTCAAGATTGTTTTCTCAGGAGACAATTTTTTTTTTTAATTAAGTCCAACTGGTACCCTCCAATGGAAAGCCATCTATCCAATGACTTTTTGATAGGTAGCAGGCCCAGTGCTATGGTGTCAGATAATCCTTAGTTCTCATACATCCATTAGTCTTCCCTGATGTGACTAAATTCTTACCTTCCTGTCTCTGTCAAGACTATTTGATTGGCATTAACAGCAACCCACTCAAACTAACCCAATCAACAAGTGCCACGAGACATTGCCAGAACCAGGACTGGACTGGACTCAGTCATCGGAGTCAAAGCAGCAAGGGACCACCTCACTTGGTCCCTTTCTCACTGCAGAGTGACATGAGTTCTCGCCTTCACTCACCTTGTCTCTCTGACTCTCTTCGTCTCTCTGACTCTTGGTCTCTCTGACTCTCTTGGTCTCTCTGACTCTCTTGGTCTCTCTGACTCTCTCTCACTCTCTGCTCTCTCTCCCTCTCACTCTCTCATTATCTCTTATCCTTTTGAGCCTATCTGTTTTTCTTAATCAGTTTTCTCTGCCTCTCTATAAGCACATGGACAAGTATGGCTAGCTTGGTCGATTGCAATTATCCTCAGTTGAAGTGACTATCTGTGGGAAAAGCACTAGTATATTGTAGCTCCAATAAATACTCCCAGAAGACTTAGGCTCATGTTTGGTCTGCACCAATCCAATCCCTATTGTCCACCGATTGTCCTGCTCAGGATGGACTGAATGGCAGGGCCATGCAGATCACACAAAGCTATGTCATCATCCATTCCTGTGACGATAGAAAGTTGTCAGGAGTGGGGACTGGGGGCTGGAAGTATACTTCAAAAGGCATCTTTCTCAGTTCTGTTTTCTCTCTACTTGAATTGTATCCTCCATCCAAACCTTCACACAAACTGTCGTATAGTGAAACAGATTATGTTTGGGAGTCAGGCAGACTTGGGTTCAAATACTGCCGCAGGACTTACCAGTCATATGACCTCAGCTAAGAAGCAAAACCTTGATTTCTCAATTAGAATAGAGGAAACAGCATCTATCTCAGGAGGTGTGCTTGAGGAATAATGACTTATTTTAAAAAGAGTCACCTAAACTCAGCACCTCCACGTGTTCACTTCCCAATCACTCTACACTCACTCATTTCAGGCTTCTGCTTCTACAGTTCCCTTGAAATGGTTTTCATCAAGGTCAACAATGGCTTTCCTGTTGCTAATATTTGTCTTAATCTTATTCTTCTTCTGAGAATTGCCCATTCTCTCCTCCTTGAAAATGCTCTTTCTATGGCTTCTATGACAATATATTCTGTTTTTACAAATCTGTGTTGGATTCTTTAAAATTATTTTAATGTATAAATGAACAAAAAGAAGTCATCCATCTTTTGTATCATCACAAAAAGTTAACTACTGCTCACATGTTTGATTTTCTTTTCCTTTTTATTATTTTCTTTATGAAAAACACTCACCATTTTGTAAAAAAATTTACTTGCTTGTGGTATAAATTTAGTTAATGTGGAAATATAAAACAAAATTAGAAATTTAGAAATAGCTCAAATCTTTCCATCTTGAAATTCTATTCTTTCTTTAAGATAACACAACCAAAAAGTCTTTGTTATCCAATTTATATTTTTAAAATGCACATGTGGAACTACGAAAATAGATAGAAATACATTTTTTAAATGAGCTCAGACTATAGATGCTATTTTAAACTAAAAGAATTAAACTTAATTTTACTTTATTTTAGTAGATGTAAAACAAAAGAATGGTTGAACTTCAAATAAATATTTCTTCATCTATAATACAACCAATTTTAAAAGAATATTCTGCCAAAGCTAAAAGAGAACATGAGAAATATTAGGGTGGAGTCAGCACATATGTCTATTTTAGACATCAGCGTTCTCACAATTGCTCCCAATTCCCTTCGCCCACCTCTTCATCTATATCAGCTGTGTCGTTGCTTTTATGTTGCCTACATTTGTAGCTTTCACTTTAATTTCTGTACATAATTCCCACAGTTGCTTAGAATCTAATTTTGGGTCTATATTTGGCCCTATTGTCAAATGTATTAAATGCTCACTACCAGGCCGTTTATTATGGACTGTCCATTCCTGAGTTCTTGATTTTGACCTTTCTCAATGTAGAATTTTGTTATCCCTAGTTCTTCCATGAGTTCTCATGGGTCTGTATTCTTTCAGCTATTTGCTTGAATGCTTTGTGGGTGATATAATGTTCACAGGCCACACTTGGTTTCCCTGAGAATTCTGATGATGCTCCTCCTTTACCTTTTTCTAGCACTGACTGCTCTTTCAGAGAAGTCTAGGGCCAGCCGATGTATTATTCCTCACTGGGTGCATGAGAAGAACGTCTTCACCTGTGGTCACGTAATTGAACTCGGTTAGGTCAGCGTAACTAACTATGCCTCGATGTCAGTGTCCTGAGCAAATATATATATATATAGTGCGCAACATAGAACCCAACCCTGGGGCTGACAAAGCATAGCCCACATACCAAATCAGCCCACAAGCTGTTTTGTGAACAGATTTTTATTGGAACTAGCCATAACATTCATTTATGTATTGCTGGTGGCTGCTTGCCTAGTACGAAAGCAGAGTTGAATAGTTGCGACGGAGAACTTATGGTCAGCAAATCTAAAATATTTACTATTTGACTCTTCACAGAAAATGTTTGCTACCCCGACCTAGACGTAATTGTTTCCCCAACACACACCTTTACTCATTGTCCTATAAAATCAGAAATGTAGCCATTGAAAGAAACTTTACACTTCACTTCCTAGTCTAACACCTTGTTTTTCTGTAAGAAAAGTTTCCATAAAATCTAGAAGACTCGTGACCCTCTAGCCTTCTCTTAACCACCTCCAAAGAGAAGTTCACATGCATTCTGTTGTTACCAAATTACATGGTGTTACCTTGGAAAGACGAGCTCACACCTACGTCCAGAAAGCCATCTACAACTGAGGCAGAATGATGCTTCATCGTCAAACTATCTGCACTCCGAAGCTTGCCTCATTAACTTCACATGGTTAGATGGACCGCGCCCAAACATAAATAATGCATTTTTATCAACCACGGCGTTAGGTTTGATACAGGGGAGAAATAAAACAAAACTTCTGATCTGAGTAAAGCCCAAGTAAGCTTATTAAAGGTGATTTTGAAATGGTCCAGAGTTTAAAAGAGTTTTCCTATAATAACTTTGCAATGCACTTGAGCAGGACTCATCTGGTCCTTTCTCTTGGGAAACAGATAGCTTTCTCCCTAAGAAATACCAGCAGAGATCATTTCTGGCTCTGTGACCTGCCATCTACAGTCACTATCTCTCAGGTACCAATGTGTAGAGAGTGATGAGGATGGGGAGATAGGAGAAAGGATTAATTGTCTGTTTTCTGGCTACTGGGAATGTTGAGAATAGATATTTCACCGAGGGTGAGATAAGGAACCTCCACGCTGTATGTGTGTTCATACATGGAAGATATTATCAACATATCAGCCTTTTAGACACCCAGTTGCCTTAGGTCAGTAAAAATTAGAGGCAGAAGTTTTAATTCTGTGTTATCTACTCTTTGCAACTTGAAGTAGAGGTAGGCTAGTTAATACAAAATGTATCTGAGGTGGGTATCTGTATATAATTTATATAAAGGTTGAAATACAGCTTGTTCTAGTTGCTCCTCCGTGGACAACAGCATAGGCATCTATAAACCTGAGAACTATGATGAGCGTACTTCTAAGAACATGAAACTTGCCCAGATTAAGGAACTTGCTCAAATTCACACGTGTTAGGGAATTTCTGTTACCTAGCATGTGTGGCCTTGGCCAAGTTTCTCGATGTGCTCTGTCTCAGTTTCTTGATTTTTAAGATGGAGAAATAATAATGAGTTAACCTTACTCAAGTGCTGACTGTGTGCTCCGTATGATGCTATGGGTTATCTCGTCCGGTTATCACATCTCTCAATGTACACACGATTATTATCCTATACCACAGGGAGAGGTTTGAGCCATTAGTAAGTGTGAAGGGGGGTTTGAACTTGACAGGCTGGCTCTAAAGAGTATTCTGCCTCCTATTAATAATGATATTGTTAAAAATATAAAAAAGAAACATTCAGTAAATTTCTTACGTCCCCTCAAAGTGGTAAGCATGCAACAAATTGTCGTGATCTAAAACAATGACAATGATTGTGATAAAAAGAGCCATTGAAAATCAAAGTGATTCAGAAAAAGTGTGATTATAATCCCTGGAAGAGCTGCTGGCCCCAGCGGAAGTGTCCTCATCGCAGGAGAGAGGGCTTTCTTGTGCTTGACGCTGCTTGGGACAGAGATTGTCTCCTCCCGCCACAGTACTGATGGGGTTCAAAGCTGCCGAGGCCATGCCCACGGCTCTGGATTTCAGTCTCTGACTATGGAGCACGTCTTCACCCTTGATCTTTCTCCAGAGTCTCAAAGTCAGGGATGATCTTCCTGCATTTCGTGTGGGCTGCTGGGTAGAAACCCGGGATTATTGCTTTTAGCTGTGGAAGGGTAGGGACTGGGATCCACACAGATGAATGGGAATCAAAGGGAAAAAGACAGAAGTATCCCTCCTCCAGGAGTCTAGCCCTGGGCTTCTGCCTCTTCCAGAGCAGGCTGAGCATGGAAAGGAAGCTCAGGAGATAAATCTGAATCTGTGAGAAGGGGACATAGGGAAGGCAGGTAAGGAGAAGTGAAATCCAGGTGGGAACGATGGGTGGCACTGGCAGGAAATGTGAGTCACAGGGACATGGAAGTTCGGAGGGGGTCACACAGTGAAAGAGGTAAGCAGTACTTCTAAAGAGAGGGCAAGGACTGAAATAATTGAAAGCAGAGACTTGAACAGATACTCGTACACTCAAATTCATGGTAGCCTTATTCACGGCAGCCAACTTAAAGTAGGATGCTATAACTGAAAGATGTTTTATGTCAACTTCATGGTAACCACAAAGGAAAAAACCTCTAGTAGGTACACAAAAGATAAAGAAATGAAAGCATACTATTGCAAAAAACCACAACAGCCAAAAGGTGGAAACAACCCAAATGTTCACTGATGGATGGATGAACAAACAAAATACAGTCTGACCAGACGGAGACAGTGTCATTCAGCCTTCAAACAGAATGCAAGTCCGACGTGTGCTCCAACGTGGATGACCCTTCATTGTGCTCCATAAAGGAAGCTGGACACAAAAAAGGTAGCTATTGTATGAGTCCACTTACATAGGGCACTTAGAGTAGTCATGTCCTTAGACAAAAAGCAAGGTGGTGGTCATCAGAGGTGGGGGCAGGGAGATATGGAGAACTGTTGGTTAACGGGGACAAGAGTTTCAATTGGTCGAAAAAGTTCTGGAGATGGACGGTGGTGATGGTTGCAGAAAAGTGTGAGTGTCCTTGATGTCACTGAACTGTACACTTAAAATGGTAATAGTATGTTACATATATATTTTTTACCATAATAAAAATAATAAGTAAAAAGAAAGGAACTCTCACAGTAACAAAGAGTGGGCAAATATGGATGCTATGACTTACACTGGTCACTTTCTAATGCACATCTGTTACATGAGTTTATGTTTATATTTAGTGGCGGTGGCAGCTGGGGTGAAGAGGAAACTGGCTAAATGCATATAACTTCCTTTTCTCTTGGTCTGAACCCACTGGTCAGAAATGAGCCCCATAATTTATTCCAGGGACCTGTCATGAAATGTGGGCAGTCCTGCCCTCCCACCAGTCACTCTGCAGAGAGGTCAAGGGTGCCCTAGGGAGATCATATGGAGGGTGTCATCACCAGGATTCCTGATGACTAAAGCTGGCAAATCAGATCAGCAGGAAGGTAGGTCACGGGAGAAGCCACTCGCTAGCTTGTGGAGACTTCCACTGGGGTGTAGAAGTGCGACTGAGCTGATGACTGATTCAGGGCACGACCGCCTTCTTATACTCAGCGGGAAAGGGTGCTAATATCATGAGACTCCACAGAGCCCTCTAGGAGCCAAACAGCCAGACTGTCTGTGACACTGGCAGTCTCCCCAGTGCTGGCAAATCAGGACGTCATCCAACTCCAGTCTCCCTGCAATTAAACAGATAATTAAGAAATAGGAACATATTTTTCCAATGTAAATTGATAGATGCTGGTTGGTGATGTTAACATCAGGAATAAATTGAGCAGTAATCTGCAAAGGATGTTATTCCTATTATACAAATAAAGATCTGTCTCCGCACCCAATCAATTCAGTAGATATATACCAACAATCAAATTGTTAAAAATGACTTCTATAAATTACCCAGTGTTCCGTCTAATGGTGCTAGGAGCAGCTGTGATACAATTTAGGGCTGATATAACCATACGTTGAGAGCGCTTTTTCATTCTGATGTTTTTTGTTCCTTTCTAAGCAATCCACGAGTAGAGCCCACAGCTTTGCCTAATTTGCCCATGTTAAAACAAAGTGTAACTCCATGGGTTAGCAAAGTCATTTTGACAAAAACACTCAGGAATATATTCATTAATAGGGGAAGAATAATTCCATTTTCTTTCTATTATTTTAGCTCCAAGGTTGCAATAGCCTTAATCCTTCATTAAGCCCTCTGGCTTGCAAGGAAGTTGCTGTGCATTATGAGCTGCCATACCTCTTTCAAATAAATGTGAAAAAGACCCACAAAGGGATAGTTATAAGCATATATTTTTCAGTCTTCTTTAACAGCCATTTCAATGAAATCAGAACTATTCAGAACATTTTCTTGATATCTGCAGCACTTGAAGACTAGGTCTGTCCAAATTTTGTCTGTTAATGTGCAATCACCAAGTCACAGAATCTGTTAGTGGCCTTTCTTCCTTTGCATATTCATGTCAGCTGACAAAGCAGTTAAATACTGTCTGGACTGAAAGCAATTTTCGCAGCTGGGAGCCTGGACACAACAGGAATTCACCTTTAATATAACACTTCCAAACTTATGTCTTACACTGAAGTTTATCTAGGAAGCTTAGACCGTGCCCAAGCTGAGACATGGTTTACTCCAGACACAATTAAGAGTAAGAGCAAAACATCAGCCTCACTCACTGATCTCCTGCGGAGTGCTAAGTTCTTTCCTCTAAAAATGGGACACCAGGAGACTTGTCAACACAAATAAACATGGTCCCTGCCCTTGAATAACTTGCAACATAGTGAGGAAATGGCTAAAGAATTAAATGGTTTGGGAATAACTAAGGCAATAAAAACTAGGGTGGGTCCCAAGACAGATCTGCTTAGGGAGACAAAGTTTCTCTTTCTTCCCAAGATGGAGGCAATCAAGCTCCACACAGGACATTGGGGAAGGTAAGAAAAAAAAATTGGATCCACTTCCTATTCTTGAGTTTAATGATCTCACAATTTAGCAGAGGAAGAAACTTAAAGCGATGGCTCCTATAATAAGATGAGGGAAATAGAGAAGTAGAGGAAAGGGGAGGAGGGAGTGACTGAGGAGCACTGGCGTTAGGGACAGGTCTGGAGAGGCATCCAGGAGACATACCAAGTTTGACAGAGACAATATGCCCAGGAGTCAACTGAAGTTTGAGTCTGAAACTCAGGAGAAAAATCAACAATAAAGATAAAGACTTAGAAATTTTATTTTTGTGGAATATTGGTCAGACATATTGGAGAATGTCCTAAGAAGTCCTGTTTTTCACGCTCAAAAATATTTCCTTTCTTCCTTGACAAGTATGTGTCCCAAAACTTTCAACGAAATCTCCCTGTCTTTTATTAATAGTATTTTTTCATATGATAATTTTGATAACTCTTCCTTGGTCCTCCTACTAGCGATTTTGTTAGTGCACCTCCATATTCTGTGTTCTTCTCCATCCTGCTTTGTGGCCCAGGAGGCTGACCTCTGTAGACTGCATGACCTTGCCCTTTGGCTGCTGAATGATTTGGCCAATGGGTGACACAGGTGAAAGATTACAGTCCAACCAAAAGTGAGGGCTACTCCCCATGGATCCCACTCTTTGCCTGCTCACCTCTCTGCCCAGCTACTTGCTTTAGGTTCCTGTAACCATTCCTCCTCCTTGCCATTTGGCCTAGGGGTGTTGACAACTCTCTGATGAGAGCCTGTGGGGTGTGACATCATCCTTTGTTCGTGTCCCTAAACCCCTGACTTGACTTTTGTAAATAGTGCACTTGTTAAGCCTCATTAATTTTATCAAAGTTTAATTTACCTAGTTTGAACGCACCATCTTTTTGCTGACATGCCTCGGGTAGAGTCCTGTTGACTGACTGGTTGATTGATATTACTCAGTCTTGACTCTAATACATCTTCTAATACATACTATAACATAGTATGAGCCTTTGGAGTAATTTCTTTTCATGAAAGAAAATGCCTGAGATAGTTTTCCCCAACCTAAATATTCAGCAATAGGAAAATGGTTAAATAAATTATACCTGTATATGATGCAGAAATAAAAAGAATGAGATATTCTTATAGGTAGGGGCGTGAAAGTATCTCCAAGGCATATTAAGTGACTTGATGTTTTGATACACACATACATTGTGAAATAATTGCTACAATCAAGCTAATGAACATATCCATCACCTCACAGAGTTACCTTTTTTCCTTTCCTTTTCTTTTTTGTGTATATGGTAAAAACACTTAAGATTTACCCTCTTAGAAATTTTCAAATATACAGTACATATATTATTGTTAACTATATTTGTCTTACACTTTCAAGACTCTATTATAGTGTTAGTTTATATCGGTTATCTTCTTGGAATGCCATTAACCCTTCCCCCATCTATTGTAATTGGATTAGTTCTCTAGCCTACACCCTAAATGTCCCCTTATCTGCAACATTTTCCCAAACACCTCAAGCTAGAATTTCCTGCCCCTCCTCTGTCATGCTATTGCAGTTTGTAACTTCATCTAAGCATTTAGGACACCTTGCTTTGTATTCAGATCCAACTTCCCCAAAAGATGCTAAGATCCTTGAGAGAACTTTGGCAAATTTGTAGTCCTAATACATAGCATAGCACCTCACACACAGTAGGCCCTCCATATCTAATTGGTGTGTTGTCTTGAATTAAATCTAATTGATTGTTAGGGTCTGATGAACCAGGTCTTGCTGCCTATTGTATGTAGATTATTAATTGAATGTGTCCCAAACTATATTGATTGACTTAATTATGAAATTGAGAGTCATCATATTTTAAATAATTGACTCCAAAACATCAGGTAATTTCAATCTAAGGTGTACAGCAGATGGTGAAGTAAGAGTGTAATTAGGCTGAAAAACAAAGAGAAGTAAGGGTTTCAAGCAAAAATCCGGCCTGGCCAACGCAGGAATGAGCAAGGGAGGAGGAGCTGGCACACACTGGGGCAAACGCCTCTCCCTCCTCTCCAGGGGGACAAGCATATTTTCCTGTCTACCTTAGCAGCAGTTACCCCCTGTGGATTTCCCAATGAATCAGAAACCTCCTCTGTACAGACCCATAATCCACAGCTTGTAAGTAATTCTCAAATCTAATTTATTAAAAACTAATTTATTTTCAACAACACCAGGTTTATGATTAATTCCCAGCACCATGGGTTATTTAATGCCATGAGTTTCATTGTCATTTCTGATTTCCCAAAGTGCCTGATTGATAGAAGACACCGTGGGCTTCGGCTGTCAGCATATTGTTCCCTTGTCAAGTGACAACACAACAACCTTAGAGATGAAATTGCTAGGTGTCTCTTAAATAAGGTGGAAGCACGGTAAGGCATGGGAGAGCCATAGGTGTTCAGCATTCACCAGGGAAACTAAAAATCACGTTTTGAAATGTCACAGGAAGGTAAGGTAGACATCCCTGTCTCTACTTAGAAAAGTCTGGCAGAGGATGCAGTTGTGTTTTCTCATCTAATGTCAAGGAAGACAGAGGTTTGTTTCCAACTTGCCTTCTTATAAGGGTGATGACATGCAGTGCAGTAGATTCAGAAACATAAATCATCTTTAAGTGGATCGAGTCTTATCATTCATTTGTTTTTTTAATTTTTCAGAACATTAAAGACCAATTTAGAGTTTTGAAAGTCACCCTTAGAAGACAAAATATAGTCATTAAGGCTCAGAGGGAAAAAAAAAGCTTTTGCATAGCTAATCTGCCACACTAAGTAGAAAACCTTCTTTTATCCACTCCCTTAACCTCTCTTTGGGGCTGAGATTACTTCCCCAACTGAGTCACAGATGCGAGCTGAATAGGGATTGGGAATTAGGTTTCAGGGTTACCTCAATAATGGGGGAGAAAACAAGGTCTTCCACATATTAGCAAAGTCAGTTTGCTAACACATGACTAATCTCCCTTATAGACCTTTCATTTAGTGTCATTAGTACTTTATCTCTGTATTTCTAGATAGACAAGTACCCTCAGTGGAGAACTGGCCACTAAATGGACAATGCAATCCCCTCTCTTTTCTCAAATGTGAGAAGAGATAATCAGATCTTTCTCTTCTAAACATCTCCTTCCACAGCCCCCAGTGATGACAGTCCAGAGATTTGGATTAGCTTCTGCACCAAATATCTCCCTTTCGCGTGGCGTCTAACAGCTGGGCTATTGCACTGTTTATGAAATGTTCACTGTCGAAGAGATTATATACCACCTTGAACAGCTGAGAGGACACACACTGTGTAAAACTAAGAGCTAAGAAGTCAGGAGCCTGAGAAGAAAGCATAATGCAGCATAAGTCTCCCAACTCCTTCCCATCACCCCTACTTACCTCCAGGGAGGAACCTCTAAGAGGGCAAACTAGGGGATAATGGCACAGGATGCAATGTTCTTAAGAGTCTGTTTCCCTGGGTGCTTTATTATGTACAAACAACCCACTCATGTGCAATTCCTCAAATACAACTCTACTGACACTGACAGAGTCAATGTCTATGGATGCTTTACTATCAGAAAAGTGAGCGCTTTCAGTTATCACAATTTGCTATGTATAATGTGCTCCTGTGTACAATGCTCACCCATGTTTTTGGCCCAAACTTTCAGGGAAAATATCTTTTGTTTTAATTTTTTAATTCACATTTTTATTTGTTTAGATTTACATACTTGTTTTGTGTATTATAAAGGAATATTAGCCTTTGTTTTTTAACATATTATGGTACAAGAAATTTTAGACAAATAATCACAAAACACAAGAAAGACACAAGGTACGAGAAATTTTATGTATAAATTTTTTTACATAAAAATCTCAATGATCATATTCCAGGGTATTATTTTGCCTATGGATATCATTATTGATTTCTAGAGTTACATTTTAATTCATAAACATAAATAAAAAATTTAAAACACTTGTATATAGATATGGAAATAGTACTGTCAATTTATAATATGCATCCTTATTTTTTCCTCACAAATTTGGGCAAAAAAGTGTGCATTATACACAGCAAAATATGCTATATTCCAGAGGGGTATATAATAATTTGTCTACAAGCATCTGTATGCAAGGATGTGTATTTACTGAATGACTACATTTAGAATGAATGAGGTTTTAGTGCCTTTTATAAAAGATATAGATAAAATTGTGCCCTTTACAAAAGATACAGTTTTTTAAATCTCCATTTTTCACTAAGATTGAATGAGATTTAAAAACTAATATATTAGGGGGACTCAAATAAATGGTGATGAAAGGAGAACTGACTCTGGGTGGTGAACACATAATGCAACACATAGATTGCACATCTGCAACCTATGTAATTTTTACTAATGAATGTCACCCCAATAAATTTAACAATAAAAAAACTAATATGTTAAGATGGTGAGGAGCATATGGGGAATGGACACTTTTATATTATTATGTATAAATTGGTATAAACTCTATGGAGGGCAATTTGAGAATATTTAACAAAATAAAAATGTGCCATTAGCGATTTTCAATTTTAAGTTGGCAAAGTATGTTTTCTTCTCAGAAATCACCAAAACCAATAAAAAGAAAAAGCCCCCACAAATTTCATAATCCATAAAATAAAACGTGTATTTATAACCTGAAACTATAATATATGAAAATAAAATAAAGAATTAAAATTACATAGCAGAGTTGAGGAAGCATATATAGTTAGTTAATGATAGGATTTTTAAGACACTAAATACCAACTAAATCAGGAGTGAGAGAAGGAGCTAAAATTGGGAAGATTGATTAAATAAAAGTCCATAAAAAGAAGAAAGAGAACCCCTCAGAGCCTCATCCAATCCTGAGTGGCCAGCTGACTATCCCTGACAGTTTGTACCAAGAAGAAATCAAAACCAAACTAGATGTGAACTCAGGCCAACAGCCCAGTTATAAAGGCAGTGAATAGGAACTAGGCTGGAAATAAAAGATTATGTGTAAAACGAATGCCACCCCTCCCCACCACCTGCTACCCCACGTTCAGCTACCAGAACACCTCCTTTCCTCACCACCCTCCACTTAGAGAAAGTAAAGTAAGTTGTAGACTCCATTTCTGGAATGATTGAATGTCCCAGAGAAAATACTTAGAGATACAGATAGTTGTGAATTCCACCAATGAAAATCAAGCAGCTTGTTACGCCACTAACTTACAATGAAGCCTGCAAGCTCAGCTCTTTAACAGCTCCTTTTAAAATAAAAACTGACAACCAAAGATCTCTTGACATGTGAGGAAATCCTCCAATATGAAAGACACCAACAGAGAAAGAGGGAAAAAGAGAGAGAGAGAGAGAGAGAGAAGAAGGAACTAGGAAGAAACAGAAAAGGTAGGTAGCAAAAATCAGTATTTTAAAAAATAAATATAATCGATATTCTTAGAAATAATAAAAATAATACATCTGTGGGAAAAGAATGGGAACTATAAAAAGAATAATCAGAGAGAAGGGGTTCTTAAAAATTTTAAATATTACAGCAAAAATTTTATGTGTTTTATGTTTTATTAATAAATGAATAAAAGAGCTTTCAAAAAATCTCTTAGTATACAAATAACAAAATGACATGGAGAAAGATTATAGAAGAAACAATGAGAAAATTAGAGGTTCAAACCAAGAGATCCAATATCTAAATAATGGACATAAGGAGAGAACAATGAAAGTCAACGGGAGGGAATCATCAAAGAAATAATACAAGAAAACTGTAGGACAGGAGTCTCCAGATTGAAGTAGTTGCGTAATGTCAATAAAGGGTGAAAAAGACTCACACCAAAGAATATCACTGCAAAATTCAAATGCATCAGGAATAAAGAACTTAAGACTTTTAGAGATTTTTTAAAAGTCATATACAAAAGATCATAAATCAGAATGGCACTGGCTTTCTCAATAGCATTATTGCAAATTAGAGGACAGTGGGAAATATCTTTGCAATACTGGGAAGCTAGTGTGTTAGACTAGAGATGAGTCATCAGAAAGTAAAAATAAATAAGACTTCCTCAAGTTCCATAAAATTTAGTGCATTACACTTTGAAAAATCAATGTTACTTACAGGAACTTACTCTATAGGTATATTCACACTGGTGTTCACTAATACCATTAACAAAACAGGGGCCCCGATTAGTCAAAATAAAGTTTTATTAGAACACCGCCTCTATT
This sequence comes from Lyroderma lyra, assembly GCA_004026885.1. NCBI lineage: Eukaryota > Metazoa > Chordata > Mammalia > Chiroptera > Megadermatidae > Lyroderma > Lyroderma lyra. The sequence continues at coordinate 29,906 of PVJL010008762.1, forward strand.
CTTTACATATTCTCTATGGCTGCTTTCACTACAATGACAGAGTTGAATAATCTTGACAGAGACTGTGTGGCCTCCAAAGCCTGCAATATTTATAATCTGGTTTTAATGGAAAAAAAGTTGCTGACCCCTGGTCTAAGCCACTGATTCTTGAAATTTAGTGTGCATCAAAATTACCTGAAGGACCTATTAGAACACAGATTGCTGTTTCTACCCGCCAGAGCTTCCGATTCAGTAAGCTTGGATAGGGCCTGAGAATCTGCATTTCCAAATCTTTCTAAGGATCCTCAAATTATCCTATGTAGGCAAATACTGCTTCTGTGTCTTGTATGAGCTAGTTATAGAAAATTCTCAATACAAACGGCAGACGTAATCAAGAGCAGTGCATTCCGTGCAGCATGGCTCTGCCCACCATGCAGTGAGCACTCTGCCAAGCCCTGAGGTTGATCTCACAGCTCTCACTTTGTCCTCTCATAAACATTTTCATCACTCCTCCCAGGTATTTGGTGGGAGAGCCATAGAACCTGGAAAAGAATTCTAAGACGTGGGTTCAAGTTTCTACTCTACCGTGTCCTTGAGCGAAGCTGTTTACCTTTCTGAAGCCCTGGAGATAACAAGATGATCTTATGAGTCTACTTTAAGTGGTTGTTATGAAAATTAAATAAGAAATTCTACAAACTATTCTATTAATGCTGACATTTTATAAACTAAAGTTATATTGTTGTATACTATTGTTTGTAACTTCCTGTACTGTAACGTTGCTATTGTTGATCATCTTAGTATTTCTAAGCAGATGTTGCTTGAGCAGAGAAAAAAGGCTTTGCCCAGAAAGAAGTAATAAAATATTAATAAAATGCATCTTTGATTCAAAGGAAGGCCTCTCACTCATTAATTAGCTTCAGACAATATTCAGCATTCAAAGGTAAATATTTGTTTTCATTTTTGGCAGAAAATTATAGTATGAGGACAGGCAAATTGTATTGGATTCGAGTTGCCAGATCAGAAGCAAAAACCCTGCCTGTGTGTCTGCCCAGAGCACCCTCTCACATATGTGGGTCCCGTTCCCACTTGAAGTCAGCCTCCAACACCATGCCAGCCTCTGAGCACCTGCAGGTACTCCAGCACCTTCTGCTGAATTGCTGCAGGGGCCCCAGTACACTGAGAACACCTGCCCACACAGGAAAGCTCAAGGAACGACTGACTGCCAGCCACCTCCAGGCTACAAAAAGCCATTAGCTGATAATGACCCTGGGCACAGATACCAGTCGTGTTGGAAGCTGACGCAGAGCCTGGCAACACAGCATTGCTCGTTATATCTCCTGCAGCTGCCCAGCTCCCCAGAGGCACCTGAGCTGATGTCCTGTGAATGCCTTTTCTCAAATATCACTGACGTACTTCTTGGGGAGGTTAGCCAGAGGTGGCAGCCTGCCTATCTGCTTCGTGTTTACTCTTCAACTGTTATTTCAAGGTCAATGTAGCTCCTTGGCAGCCAAGCCCCAGGTTACTCATCTGGTTGGCATATGCCACTGGGGTCTGGATCCCAGGCACAATGCTTACAGGTGCTCTCCTTGCCGCACTCTCCAAGGTACCAATTCACTAATTCCAGGTGACTCTCCTTGATAGTTCTTGGCTGATGCCAAGTGACTCAAACCCAACAGCATGTGGAAGCCCGCCAGGGCAACTTGCTGCCTTGGGGAAACAGGTGTTGTCTAGTTCACATGGAGGCTGGGCCTCCTGATCCAGCCTTGTTACGAAGCAGTGTGCCTCCGGAAGTGAGGTGACAGAAGGCATCAACCTTTGGAGGGGCTACCAAGATGGTGTATGCATTTGGGTTTGGAAACCCAAAAGCTAGATCACGCAGTTGGGCTTCTGATTTAATAACACCATGTATTTCTGTCCTTGGAATGAGCGAGTCTGAGAGCTAAGCCTGGTCCCTGCTCTGCCACCAGTTTATTTTGGGGCCTCAATAAGGGATGTACCCTCTCTGGGCCTATGCTGTTCCCTCTAAAAAAGAAAAAAAAAAACAGAAGAAGCTGCATGATGATTTCTAAGGCTCCTTTGAGTGCTAAGATGTTAGGATTCTTCTGAACTCCAGGAATGTCATTCCTACCACTTCCCTTCCCACGGCCTCCTTCTACCACACACACACACACACACACACACACACACATGAAGAGTACAAACAATTTTTTAATATAAATCCAAGCAAATGTAATAAAGAAGGTAAATTTGCTGCCAAGAATTTGCATAATGTCTTCTCAAGCCAAGCAGAAATGGCGTTTGGATTGTTTGCTGTTTTGAATTTACTTGCACCACCGCACCCCTGCATTTGTGCAGATAATTGGGAGGTGACTGTAATAGAGAGGCAGATGCATAGTTGTCACATATGGATCACATCACAGTATCATTTCTGAGTCTGAGTTAAGGTGATGAACGCAGTGGGTGGAGCCCAAGGAGAAGCATGAGTCAGATCTCTCTAGTTTTATAGAGAGAAAAATCTCTTTTCAGATAGCCCCGGTTGCACTTCTAATCATAAGAGGAATAGGGTAAAAGAAATATGTGTAGTCACTAAATTCTGAATCGATAGACTCTTGCATTCATGAATTTTGGATCAGAGTTAACTCCAAAGGCAGGTAAGGTCATTTGTCATTTTATTGAGGCATGAGCTTGGATCACCTATGCTGAGTGACAAGTGACAGGAACAAGGCCTACAGACGGTGATGGCACCTCGGCAGTCACTAAGCAGCCACTCAGCATCTCAGTTTTGTTCTTCCAGGCAGCAACACATGAGTGCTGGAAAGAAGTGATTTTCCTCTGATACTGCAATAAAGCCGAAAAGGCTGTCAGGTTGTGTGTGAAGCTACACGAAGAAAAGGCACGATTTAGGTAGAAGAAGAAAGCCCAGTGCCTGGACCCACGTTCCCCTTCACTGGAACTCGGAAATGGGAGCAAGTCCTTATGGCGAAGGTCTTCAGGGCGACCGAGGTAGAAACAAGCAGCTGTCTCAGGAGTCTGAAAGGGGTGGTTTTAGGACAAATACAACAAATTGCTGCTCAACAAAGCAGGTAGTAAAGAAATGAAACATGTCGCCCCCGAAGGCACGGTAGGATGAAAATAGACATGGGCTCAAAAAATTGCTTTGGCTAAAGTCATGGCTTATAAATCTGCGACAGAAGGTTCCTTTTGTAATAGGAAATCTAGGTGTGTTTGACACTTGACAGAGAATAACTGCCCACAGCGTTCTTTTTTCCACTCTAAGACCATTGCTGCTGCTGCTGCTATCCCTCATTGATTGAATGCTAGGTCATTACTAAAAACCGTACAAGCATTATTTTATTTAACCCTCAAAGGAACACTGTACTAAGTATTATTATCTCCATTTCAGAAAAGAAGACACGGTGTATTGTACAAACCTCCTGGGTTGACTGTTCATAGCTCACGTGATCCCTCCCTCACATCCATATCATATGACTGTGACCCCTCCCCCCCTCCCACCCCATTGCCTGTGGGCACAGGGGCAAGTGCCCCACCCAACCTAAGCTGGGCCAATTGCATTCTCTTTCACAGAAACATGAAATGTGAAGCATGGGCACACAGATGTAGAAAGTGCCCATTAATGGCAGAAATTCAGTTTAAAGAACATATTCTTGAAGAAAGTGGAACCTCTTACATTGCTGATGTGAATGTGAAATGGTATAACAGCTCCGGAAAAAAGTTTGGCAGTTCGTCAAAAAGCTAAACATAGGATTATCATGTAACCCAGCAATTCCACCCCTGGATGTGTAACCAAAAGAACTGAAAACAGAGACTCAGATACTCTTACACCACTGCTCATTGCAGCATTATTTACAATAGTCAAAAGCTGAAACTATCCAAACATCCAACAACAGGTGAGTAGATAAACAGAGTGTATACTCATACACAATGGGCTATTATTATTCAACCATATAAAGGAATGAAATCCTTACACATGCTACAACACAGATGAACCTTGAAAACAATATCTTAAGTCAGTGGTTCTCAGCCTGTGGGTTGCCGACCCCTTTGTGGGTCAAATGACCCTTTCACAGGGGTCGTCTAAGACCATCAGAAAACAAACATCAGATATTTACATTATGATTTATAACAGTAGCAAAATTACAGTTATGAAATAGCAACAAAAATAATTTTATGGGGGTCACCACAATATGAGGAACTATATTAATGGGTCGCGGCATTAGGAAGGTTGAGAACCACTGTCTCAAGTGAACTAAGCCAGACACAAAAGGACAAATATTGTATGACTCCATTTATATAGAACATCTAGAAGAGGCAAATTCAGAGAGATACAAAGTTGATGAGAAATTACCAGGGGCTCAGTTAGGGTTTTTGGAGGGTGTTCACAGTTCAAATCAAGAAGAAACCTGCTTTGACTTAATCACAAAATTAGCTTTTGTAGCCTGAAATCTGACTAGTACAGATATTTGTAGAAGAGCAATCCTACATTTATTTCATTGTTTATTTAATCAATAGAAAGTCTCACAATTCACAATGAAAGGGTCCTGTCACTCTGGACCACCGTGATGCTCAATGTTCTCTCTGACTTACCGTTTTGGGTAAGCCTGACTCATCAGGTCGAACAATTCAGTCATCAGTCTGAATGTTAATTATGAAAATATCTCTTAAATTTAATATGATCAGTTCCATCCATGAAGACACACCGGGAAATGTCCTTACATACATGTCCAGGAAAAAGTAGCAAAAATTACACCTGACTTGCAAATGTATCTACCTGTAGGGTAGACATTGTTGATTGATTACAACAACAACTTTCTCAAATGTTGTCTTTCTTGGCATTTCCCAGTCCTGGAGCAGGGTGGTGGTGGTGGTGGGGGTGGGGGTGGTAGAGTGGAGGTTGTGGTGTTCTCTTGCAACTAGGAGTGTGTGCATGATTCACCTTTGACCTTTGAGATGTAAGTGAAAGACTGTTGAGCTATGGAAAAGAATTTTTGATTTCTTGATAAAATGGGAGCTGACCACGAAGATGAACGTAACAGAGTGCTGTGGTAATCATCACCTGTGGTGACAGGCTTCAGGTTGGAAACCAAGAAGCTGAGGATGTAGAGCAAAAATGTATAAAGACCTGGGCCCTGGAATCAATACCAGAAGCCACTCACCTCTAGACTTCCTCCTTTAAAAAAAAAAACATGTTTATTGAAGTATACTATACATACAGGAAAGACACCCACCCTAAACACATAGGTCAACGAAGTCTCACAAACTGTACACACCCAAGAAAGTAGACCCAGATTGAGAAACGGAATGTGACCAGCACCCCCGGGTTCAACCACCCCCATGTCCTATTTCAGTCTTTACCTCCACGAAGGATAACCCTCTTCCTGCATCCAATACCACTGATGAATTTGGACTACTTTTGTACTTTATATAGATGGAATTGTACAGTGTGTATCATTTGGTGCCTTGCGTCCTTCTCTCAATACCATGTTTGTGAGAGTCTACCATGTTGGTGTGTGGAGTTAGGATCCCTTTGTTTTCATTACTGTATAGTATCCATACATGTATATATCACAATTTTTTATCGACTCTGCTGTTGATGAGCATTTGTGTATTGTCCAGTTTTTGGTCACTATCAATGAACATTCTTAAACAGTTTAAGAATAAATACACATACACATTTCTCTTGGGTATGTGAGGGCTGTCTGGAAATAATCCAACCATATATGCTTACTTTTTTCATATTACAGGGCTGGATACTTTCTGGACAGCCTCCATATACATGGGAGTGGAATTGCTGGGTCTTATGAGATGTACCGCCAAACAGTTTTGCAAAGTGGTTGCATCAGACATCTTTTTATGTGAAAAAAATAAAATAAAGTTGTATTCAGTTAAGCCACTGTAAGATGGGTTTTCAGTAATTTGCAACTGAAATGCATTCCTAATCAATAGAGCCTTCTTGGTGTTTTAAATATTTTCTCAATTAAATTGATAATTAATTAGAAGAAATTGAATCAGTTAAAACAAATGTAATTTCAGAACTTAACATGAAAAACTGCATTCCTAGTTTGTCTTGAAATACTAGAAGATCTCACAAGATAAAACCTATTTCTCTATGGAAACAACAGGCTGGATTTGGAAATAATAACTGCCAACACTTACACAGTGTTTATTATGTGCCAGAAACCTAAGTGCTTTACCTGTATTAACTTCATACTCACAACAATCCTATGAGGTAGACACTGGTGATATGCCCATTTTACAGATAGAAAATTGAGGCACAGTAAGGTCAGATATTACCATGATCACAGAGGTAAGATATAGTGGAATCAGGATTTGAACCTAGAACCTGTGCTGTTAGCCGCTATTTACCACCATTAGAAGGGTCATGCACCTTTCAGTCCACCAGAGTCTTTCCCATCACTCTCTGTGATCTGATATCCAGTTCTGTTCTCATTTACGTCAACACGCCAGGCTTCTGTAGATATTTGAATGTGCAACCTTCACATTATGTGCTTGGTAAGGGAAAGAAAGCCAGCCTATAAATGCAGGATATTCCTTACAAATTCCCAGGACACTGACCACACCACCAGATTACTAATCCTTGGAACTCAAAGAAAAACAATTCCATACATGTAGCCATGTACAATAATTTTGCAATTCTTATCTTCATTCATTATAGTAAATTACCCACTATCCTCCAAATTCCTGTGGATTAAAATATATATATATTTCTTTTTGGTCAATAGTTTAACAAATGATTGTGTTAATCTACACTCATGTCAGCACTACTTGGCAGGCTAAGGGCTCTTTAGGCCTAGAAGCTCAAAGATACTGACAGATGAGGCAAAGGAAAGCTCTAAGGGTCATCATGGGAGCAGGCGGAAAAATGGTGCAGAACGCTGTGATACGATGTGGAGGAAAGCAGAAGTAATCAGAAAAGAGAAAATTACCTGAGCAGAGGCAAATCATCTAGAAGAGCAGTGAAAGCAGGCAGCAAATGCTGAGGGGAATATTTTCATTTAGTTTGAAAGCTCGAAGAGAAGAGAAAGCAGGTAGGGGCGAGAAGCACACCGTTGGGGTTGATCAAGTAACTGAGAAATTCATTTACCCATTGGAACTGAAGGCAAGAGAAGTGGTGCCTGAAAAGCAAAGGAAGGGACACTCTTAAGTTTTGAGGAATGTAAAGAAAAAAAAAGAGGAGAAGGGACACGTGGTTGACATTGATTCCTTTTGCCCTTCTTCGGGTCATAACACCTCTCCCAGTCTGGGCAGTCCTGTAGAATTGATCCCACCCACAGACCCAGAAATTGGCGATTGGCCCAAGCCTGGCCAGGCAGCGTATTCCATTTTGCTGACAACATTGATTAGTTCAATGATGGGTGTGCAATCCAAGCCAGGCAATGCAATTCAATCCGGTGACTCTCACTGGAATTACAGGGAAAGATAAGTTCTTGCAGATATTTCTAGCTATTAATAGAAGGCTAGTAGATGCCTTGAAATCGCAGGGAGCTCTCTTACAGGGAACATCTTGAAAGTAACGTTACTACAGATGATAGAAAAGAAGAAAACCGAGTTCTCATGATTCGACACAGTTCAAGCTCATGGGCCCAGTCACACCTGAAGCTCTGGACTTTTCTATCCTGAAAACCTACATGCTCCTTTTTGGGTTAAAGTCAGTCTGAGTTAGATATCCACCACTTGCTACAACAACAACAAAAACCTTGATTTGTTTCTTTTCACTTAAATTATAATCTCTAACAAATAGACCATAAACCCTTGAAAACAGAGGAAGAGGGAGAATCTGGCTAATACAGACTAAAAGAAGGAGAATGTGTGTAAGTAGACAAGGGCTGTCTGGATAGTATCCAGCATGTAATAGGAAAAACAGAGGCATTTACAGCTGGATTTCTCATATATACCCCAGAACTGTCTGGAGAAAGGTAGAGCTGGGCAAGAACACTGGAGCCCCTCTTGGTACCTCATCGGTGTGTAGAGGCAGGTTGGGTCGAATAAGCCCTGGGGTTCACATCCTGCCCAGTTTGAATAGTCAGGTCCCTAGAGTCTGGAGGGCAGTCTGTATCATGTGGAAGATGTGACTGCAAAAGAACACCTGCAGGAGCAAAGGCAGTGGCTCTGGACAGAAGACTTCCTGATTAGATGCAAGAGTTTTCCCTTTGGGGGCATGATGATGTATGTGTCCCTTCGTGTCATTATAGCCATGTCCTGGGTTGGGTGTTCTGACCCATCTAATCAATGACTTTCCTTAGGATCTCTTTTACTGTTGATTGCCTCTCAAGGCCTTTCTTATTGTTTCCTCCTTCCCCCCATTCCCCTTCCTTTGCTCTAATTTCTATTTTTTTTCTATTTTGCTTTTTATTTTCTTATAGTTAAATTTGTTGGGGTGACATTGATTAGTAAAAATTACATAGGTTCCAAGTGTACAATTCTACAATACATCGTCTATGTGTTGCATTACATGTTCATCACCCAGAGTCAGTTCTGACTGGATAAGAAGCTGTGGGACATATACACAATGGAATATTACTCAGCTGTAAGAAAGGATGAAATAGGGCTATTTGTGACAACATGGATGGACCTGAGACCATCATGTTAAATGAAATAAGCCAGACAGAAAAACAACAAGCACTACATGATCTACTCATATGTGGAACATAAAATTGAAAGCAACAAGGAAATAAAACTCATGGACACAATTTCTGTTTTTGTATACTTTTCAGTCTGAGTTCAAAAGAGGAACTTGAGGTTGCCATCATTAATCACTTGGAATTTAATTGGGCTTTGATTTATATCTATGCTATGGATTAAAGTCACATCCTTCACTTAGAAGCTCTGGCAGAGTGATGAAGGTGTATATAATTCTAACCCAAAGCCCCAAACTAAAATCCTTCAGACTAGGAGAAATCACCTGTCAACATGATCCTAATGTTCAGCTCCCAAATTGTAAAGACAGGTTCCTCAGGTGCTAACAGGCAGCTTTACGTTAATCACCACAAAGCGTCTTAAGTGAAAACTGATTTACACAACCCAGTCTTTTAATTAAAAACAATATATTAATATATGCATGTATATTATATATATATATATGTACAATATTTTAAGAGGTTGAGAATATGGGGTACCATTGTTTTCTCCTTTTAAGCCAAAAGCTTCAAGAAAACACTTTTCCTAGTAGGTTTGTTGTAACTGTACCAACTCAGACATGTCTTCCTCATTCCAATGCCAGATATCCCTCAGTATCATAACTGCAAGCAATATTGGGGGACTCCCCCCACTGTAATAAAATGTTTATAGGGTCCCCTTAATTTTTAGCCACATGTCAGTGTAACTATTGACATGTCAAAACTTTTTGGAAGTAATTAAATACTTTTCTAATATACCCATTCATAGGTACGAGGGCTGTCCGGAAGGTATCCAGCCGTGTAATACAAAAAGTAGAGGCATGTATGGCTGGATTTTTTCTAGACAGTCCTCATATATGTCTATCTTTTCATTGGCTTCCTCCAAAACCAGAGTTAAACTCAAGTCAGCAATCCTTCTCTTCCATGTCCCTTTTCTCCCACCCTCCTCTCTACCCACCCCTCAATTCTCTCAGTCTCTAGCTCCCCAACCCCACCTTTTTCTTTTCTTTCAACAGTTACTGAAGGCCTATTGTGTGCCAGCATTGTCAACTCTGAAATGACATTAAAAAGTCCCTTACAGTTAAGGTACAGCTACTATTGTTCTCTATTATTTGACTTAATCCACTGAGGGAACAGTTTTTAATTTCATCGCTGGAAATTTCCTTAGCTTCTGATTTCCCCAGGCGATGGTGTTAAGAAAAAAAATTAGTCTCTTTTTCTTCCTAAGATCTGAGTGAGTTTGAGGGCTGATATACATCACTGAAGTTTGCTATTAACATGAACTTAGTTAATTATGACAGCACATCGTCGACGTGCTGTGATGATGGAGGAGAAAAAGAATAGCCCATCAGTCACAGGAGCCTCGAAATGATTTTGCCATAATCGAGGGATATTGAAATTGATGGGTCTCAGCCCATCAACTAACTAAATACAGCAGCTCTTCCTGAGGCAGGATCTAGAATTTTAAGGAAGCAAAATCCCAAGGGTCTGGGGTTGGTTGCACCATGCCACAACTGAACAAAGAACTATTTCCATACCCCACACTTGTCACTAGCACCAGGACAAACAGGCCCACATTCTCTACATGGCCTACTGCTTGTGCCTTATGTCTTTTCTGACTGTTGCTGACGAGACACCTTCAGCTTCATCCCTGAAACGTGTGACTTGGCCACCTGAGTGATGAGAGGCCCTGATGAGACATGCTCCAATGTCCCCACCCCCAGTGCCTACCAGCAGGCCGCAGGATGAGCCCAGTCATCTTCCAGTAACTTTGGGGACAGTGCTGGGAGCCTATCAAACCTCTGGCCTCCCACTGTCTCTGCTGTAAGCCAAGTCACGTTCCGGCAGGTGGAAAGCACCCACCTGGCCAGGTGACTGGCATCAGGCGGCAGAGCTTCAGCCCCACCCCTGCGTGACTCCTGCTGGAAAACGTTTTAGAGGAAGTAGATAGAAAAGCCGTTCTCCTGCAGGCCTCCTCTACCACCATTCCCGCATCCTTCCCCCTCCTTCTCTTCCTGTTACTTCTACTCGCTTCCCTTCACCACATGCAAATGAGCGCATTCAGAATGTCCTTAATTGTACACGGAGTCCTGGGCTGAATTCAGTGCTGCTGCAAAGAGAGAGACGCGTGACCCCACCACGCCTGCAGGTCAATGCCATGGAAACCCCGTGATGGTAATTTTTGAGTCTCTTTTCCAAAGCGCTGTGAGCATTCTCTCTGTCTTGAAGTACGTCTCTGTCTTCATCGGCGGCACGCACTCTGTCTCCTTAATAAGAGTACCAGCAGCCCTGAGCAGTTAATATTCCCATCCTGACCTCTTCCAGTGATGATGGCTCCCTCTTAAAATTACCATGGATAATTTTTTTCTCCGAGTAACACTGAATATTAAACGAGAACATAGAGAGGCTTTAGACCAAACAGCATGACAGTATTTCATCCACGGAGACAGAGGGTGTTAAAATGTTCTACTGTTGTGCATCAAGGCAATTTCTTCCCCCTCACACCTCTGGGAAGCCCAGAGCTGTGTCTAACAGGCTTTCAGTGCCATCTTTACACATATTTACACTCTCACAGCTCCTATAAGTGTATCTAATCTTGTTTCAAAACAAATCAGGCCCAACGTACCACCTTATCAGTCTGAACCAATTACTTCCCAGCAGCTAGAGATTCGGGCACTGGTTACTCACACAGGAATTTGGCCAACATCAGATAAACTCAGTGAGGCTTATCTGGAGTCCTATTTGCAAAAGAAGGTGGCAAAAGAGTCTGTGAATATTTTCCGGCCTCTTCTCAGGTGACCCTGTCTGAGGTTTTAGGCAACCAGGTCATGGAATGTTGAGCTGGAGTGAAGGGTGACTGTCTTACTGAATTCCGAATGCTTCGGGAGGTAGAGCGGTATTTATTTCAGTTGCATAACTGTTAGCTCCACAAACTTAGGGTGCAAATATGTTCACAGTTATTTAGCTTTCGTCATGATTACTGGCCCTATGGCAAAACGTCCCTATGCACCTATTGGTAGAAAGCCCAGGATTTCACTGTTGAGGTCCACCTTGATGCTTCGAATTAACGATGGACACTAAAGGCTTAATCCCTGAGGGAAAGGGGATGGAAATGGTGGTGACAGCCCTCCGGAGAGCCAGCGGACCAGCACACAACACGATCCTTGAGGTTCTCCCCCAACTCCTTACATTTATCTTTTAGGGCTGTCTTGCTTCTCTGTCAACTTGTCTGCCCTTTCTTAGAGACGAACCCCTGTACTAAAAAGTACTGTCTGTGAGCAAACTTGTTGACCTTCCTCTTTCTTAACTTCACAGGTGGTCTGCTCAAGTGAATCTTCCATGGTAAGACAAGAGCAGTATCTCCGGGAAAGTTTGTCCTTTTAATCACCGTTGCTGATGGACACAGCATAACCTCTACCTTTTAAGTACACGAAACCCAGCACATCACTTACATATGGGCATGTCTGAGTTCCTGATGCAAATCCAGGACTTAGAAGCTCCCCACACCAACCCAAATGTCCCAAACCCACAAACTTATGAGGCTCACATTTTCTTTAAGACCCCAGATCACCATACTGCTGAGCCCCGCTTATCAGACCTCTGGAAGAACCCCACAGTTTCTCTTGAGAGACCTCATTTGAGCCTGCCGGTGACTGGTGGGAGAAAGAGAATACATTTGCCCTTGAGGCCAGTCAGCCACTCAGCATTGGCCTGGAGACTCCATCTCTGCCCCTGCCATCCACCCCAAGTGGAATGCCGGAGAAGCAGCCAGCTGCACGACTGCTTGTGTCTCCGAGGGGCATACAGCTCTTTGAGTTTATAGCCGTGATCACCACAGTAGAGTCAGAGTGCTGGGAAGGCTGGGTGAGGAGAAGTTTTAGCCCGTGTGCTCTGCTCTAAACTAGCCCTTCTTGCTGACAGCTAGACGGCTCATGCTAAGTGCAGTCCCCCAGCCTAGACATCTTCCTTTTCTGTGTGTCTTTGCCTTCTCTCTGGGACCCACATGTGCTGTTCTGTTGTCTGGCCTTAGGCTGGAGGACTAGTATCACATATACCTTTATGTCTTTCATACTCAAAGGGAAGGGGATAGGGTCTAACATATTGTCCCCAAGTAACTCTACGGCTTCTATTTCTGGATGCATGGAGATGTAGGATGACATTGGGGAATTACCCCTCCCTCTCATAATAGCCAAGACCCATACCTAATCCAGCACCTCCCTGGACAGCACTGAGCTAAGGCCATACATTTGCTAAGTGACCTCCCTGTCTCCCAGTGTCCTATATTCTATAATCCATGAAATAGTTCACAAACGTGGGTTTGAGAGTCCAAGTGACCTGGATTCAAATTCCAATGCTCCCACTTATGAAGTCTTTGTTAATGTCACTGAGCCTCAATTTTTAAATCTGAAAAGGAAAATAATAAATAAGACCCCCATTATATGATTGCAAATAATAAATGGAGAACCTATGCAAAGGATCCAGCATAGAAGCTGGAGCACAGCCGGTGACAAATGGTAGTCCCCATGCCCATCTTGCTTTTTCTCTATTAAACAGCCACGTTAAGCAAATAGGCAAATAATCACTATAATTTTAAAGATGATCAATGACAGAAAAATGACACACATCTGCATATAAAGCCTTCTTATCCATATTATTAATAAACAGAAAAGTCTACAATTTTTACAATAAATGTCTACAATTTTGACTCCAGGCACCTTTGGCATTGGTAGCTGTCTACAGTATCTGGATCTCCACAGGAACATTAGTGTCCCCCATGGATACAGAAGTGCTAGAGCCAGTATATACCCAGAAACAACCAAGACTCTGGTGGGACCCAAAATCCAAAGGATAGGCACTTATCCTATTTTTGTCAGAGGCTGGCCAAGAGTAAAGTATGGCAAACCCACGAAGATAAAGTCCTCTCCCCAGTGGATTCTGCATTAATAACATAAACAAAGATCTATTATTGTATAGCGCTCTTCTTAGAGCATGGCCAACATCTCTTAAATTCCCAGTGATACAGAGAAAAGGCAATTCATTTACTGCTGTGTTTAGCAAAGTGTGCTTAGTGGGAAATTAATAAGTGTCACATAACAAAGAATGCCCTGGTGAAATAAGTTTGGAAAACTCTGGGTTGAACAAAACGTGCTCCTCTGCCTATGCTAATAGTGTACATCGTGACTCACCAGGCAACAAGACACAGGGTGAGGATTCCCAAAGTACCCAGGGAAACGTTTTTGTTTTTTTGGCTGAACACAGAGCTGCTATGGAACTAGTATGGAATTCATATTCTAGGAAACACACTTCAGGGAATGTTGAACTGTTTAAAGGGATACACACATAATATACACACACAACCAGTTCTCAAGTCAAGACACAGACTTCTTTTCCAGCTTTTTTGATATATTATTAGAATAACATGTAAGTTTAAGGTGTACGATGTCATGATTTGATACACATATACACATATGTATTATGAAATGATTACCACAATAAAGTTAGTTAACACCACCACCTCTATCACCTTATAATTACCATTTTTGAAATGATAACATTTAAGATTTATTCTTCACTATTTTCAAGTGTATAATATAGTATTGTTTATTATAGCACCATGCTGTATATTAGATCCCCAGAACTTACTCATTTTATAGCTGGAAGTTTGTACCCTTTGACCAACATCTCCCCATGTCCCTACCCCACCTGCACACCTTGGTAATCACCATTCTACTCTCTATTTCTTTGAATTCAGCTTTTTTAGCTTTCACATATGAGTGAGAACATACAGCATTTGTCTTTCTCTGACTGGCCTATTTTAATTAGCACAGTGCCCTCAATGTCTACCCATGTTGTCGTAAAAGGCAGGATCTCCTTCTTTTCTATGGCTGAATAATATTCATATATGTATATATGTATGTGTGTGTGTGTGTGTGTGTGTGTGTGTATTTATATATATGATATTTTCTTCAATTCATCCAGAGATGGACACTTATGTTGTTTCTATGTATTGGCTACTATGAATAATGCTGCAATGATCATGGGGTGCAGATATCTTTTCAAGACAGTGATTTTATTCTCTGCTGATATATACCCAGAAGTGGGATTGCTGGATCATATGGTAGCTTTATTTTTACTTTTTTGAGAAACTGACATTCTGTTTGCCATAGTAGCTGTATCAGTTTACACTCCTACAAAGAGTGCACAGGTCTCCATATTCTCCACTGCCTCACTTGTCTCTTGTCTTTTTCCTAATAGCCACTCTTAACAGGTGGGAGGTGATGTCTCATTTTTGTTTTAGTGTGCATTTCCCTAATAATTAGCGATGTTAAATATCCTTTTATGTACCTTTTGGCCCTTTGTATGTCTTGTTTGAAAAAATATCTACTTGAGTCGGTCATGCTTTTTTAAATCAAATTGTTTTGTTGCTGTTGTGTGGGCTCCTTACATATTTTGGATGTAACTCCTTATGAGATAGGTGATTTGTAAATATTTTCTCTCATTCCACAGGTTGCCTTTTTAAAAAACATATATATAGGGAGACATATATTTTGTTTCTGACCTTTTGCCATTTTAAATCTTGCAATAAACAGCCATATGCATGTCTCTTTTCATATTTTATCATTTTTTGAGACAGATTCCTGAAAGGGGGCAAATACAAATACATAGGTAATTTTGCCAAATAGTGGCAAGTTGCTCTCCATAGAGCTTGTAATATTTGCATTCTTTTTAGTAATGCATATGTGTCTATTCCCCTTTTCCCTTACCTAATTAAACACATGGTTCAATTCCTGCTTTTTTGTCAATTTGATGCATAGGGTAGAGTATATCTGTGTGATATGAACTTGTATTTCTTTTATTATGAACCTTGTATATTTAAGTCCTAAATATATGAGGACCATTTGTATTGTCTTTTCTAGAAACTTCCTGTTTACATCCCTAGCCTGTTTTTTTAAATGGCATTGTTGACTTTGTTTCATTAAACTTATTGGGGTGACATTGGTTTGTAAAATTGTATAGGTTTCAAGTGTACAATTCTATAATACATCATCTATATACTGTGTTGTGTGTTCCCCGCCCAAAGTCAATTCTCCTTCTGTCACGATATGCGTGTATTTGATCGCCTCCACCCTCTTCTACCACACCTCACCCTTACCCTCTGGTAACCACTAAACTGTTGTCTGTTTCTATGAGCTTTTGTTTGTTTGTTTGTCTTGTTCATTTGCCCCTTTCAGATTCAAATTCCACATATGACTGAAATCATATGGTTCTTGACTTTTTCTGTTTGACTTATTTCACTTGACACACAGATTGCTGTTTTATTTGGCTGATTGTTTCTTTTGCTATGCAGAAGCCTTTTAGTTTGATGTGCCCCACTTATTTCTTTTTGCTTGTATTGCTTGTGCTTTTGGTGTCATATACAAAAAATCATTGCCAAGACCAATGTCAAGGAGTTTTTCATTATGTTTTCTTCTAGAAGTTTTACATTTCAGGTCTTACATTTAAGTATTTAGTCCATTCCTAGTTAATTTTTATAAGTGGTGTAAGACAGGAGTCTAATATCATTCTTCTGCATGTAGTTATCCAGTATTCCCAGTATAATTTATTGAATAAACTTTCCTTTCCCCATTGAATCTTCTTGGCTCCCTTGTCAAATACTAGTTGATCATAAATGGGTTTATTTCTGGGCTCTTGGTTCTGTTCCTTTAGCTGTGTGTCTGGTTTTATGCCAATATCATACTTTGTAACTTACTACAGCTTTGTAGTAACGTTTGGAATTAGAAATTGTGATGTCTCCAACTTTGTTCTTCCTTTTGAAGATTGCTTTCTTTATTGAGAGTCTTTTGTGGTTCTTTGTAAATTTTAGGATTGTTTTTTCTATTTTTGTGAAAAATGCCATTGCAATTTTCCTAAGGATTACATTGAATCTGTAGATGGCTTTGGGCACTGTGGATATTTCAACAATAATAATTTTTCCATACCATGCACACAGGATATCTTTCCATTTACTTATGTCTTTCTTTTATCAATGAATGGCTCATAGCTTCAGCATATTGATCTTTCACCTCCTTGATTAAATTTAGTGCTAAGAATTTTATTATTTTTTTTCCTATTTTTTAAAATTCATTTTTATTGTTAGGCTTATTGGGGTGACATCTGTTAGCAAGGATTACATAGGTTTCAGGCATACCATTCTACAGTGCATTGTCAACTTGATGTATAATAAGTTCTCCACCTAATGTGACTTCTCTTTCCATCACCTTGTATTAAACTTCCCCTCCCTCCTCTCCCACCCCCTCAGAATTTTATTATTATTGATGCATTGCTAAATGAGATTTTTAAAATTTCTTTTTCAGATAGTTCATTGTTAGTTTATATAGAAATGCAACTAATAATTTTTGCTGATTTTGTATACTGTAATTTTACTAAATTCTTAGTTTTAACAGTTTCTTGGTGGAGTGTTCAGGTTTTTTTCTACATATAAGATCATATCATCTGCAGAGACCATATTAATTCTTCCTTTCTGATTTGGATGCCTTTTACTTCTTTTCTTGACTAACTGCTCTGGCTAGCACTTCCAGTACTATGTGGAATAGGAATAGTGAGAATGGACTTCCTTGTCTTTTTCTTAATCTTAGAAGGAAAGCTTTCAACCTTTCCAAATTGTTGAGTATGATGTTGGCTGTCAGGTTATCATACGTGACCTTTATCAAGTTGAAGTATGCTCCTTTTATACCCATTTTCTTGATAGTTTTTACCATGAAAGGATATTGAGTTTTGTCAAATGCTTTTTCTGTATCTATTGAGATGATTAAATTATTTTTACCTTTCATAATATTAATATGGTAAATCAAAGTTATTGATTTGTTGATGCTGAACCATCCTTTTTGTCTAGGTGATAGTTTGTCAATTTAGTTTATCTTTTTAAAAGTTTTTAGTTTTATTGATTTCATTTTGGGCTAGTTTATTCTTCCTTTTCTAGTTATTGCAGGTATAATATTAGGTTGTTTATTTGAGCTATTTCTTTTTTTCTTAATGTAGACATTTATTGCTATAATCTTCCCTCTTAGAACTGCTTTTGCTATAATATATCCCATGAATTTTGCTATTTTGTGTTTTCATTTTAGTTTTTTCATTATATTTTTTAATATGAGAAATCTTTTGGTTTTTGTATTTTTTTGGTTTGTTTGTTTGTTTGTTTGACCTGTTGGTTGTTCAGGGTTGTGTTATTTCCATACATTTGTGACTTTTCCAGTTTCCTTCCTGGTATTAATTTCTACTTTCAAACCATTGTTGCTAGAAAAATACTTGATAAACTTTTAATCTTAAATTTGTTAAGGCTTATTTTTTTTACTTAATATACAATCCATCCTGAAGAATGTTCTACACGCACCTGGGAAGAATGTGTATTCTATTTTTTGGGGGTGGAATGGTCTAAGGTGTAGCTCAAGTGCAATGTTTCCTTATGTCTGGATGATCTATCCATTGCTGAAAGTGGAGTGTAATCCTTGCTAACATATGTCACCCCAATAAGTCTAACAATAAAAATGAATTAAGAAAAAAGAAAGTGGAGTATAGAAGTCTCCTACTATTGGGGTTCCCTGGTTTTGGCGCTCACAACGCTGCGGACTGGGTTTGATTCCCAGCCAGGGAACTACCAAAAAAAAAAAATAAGATTTAGAAGTCCCCTAGTATTATTATACTATTGTCTATTACTTCTTTTAGATGTTGGTGTTTGCTTAATATGCTTAGGTGTTCTGCTGTTGGATGCACACATATTTACAATTGTCACAGTCTCCTGATAAATCGACCCTTTTATCATTCTATAATGACCTTCTTTGTCTCTTATAACTGATTTTGTCTTAAAGTCTAAATTAAAAACTTTTTTATTTTTCAATTACGGTTGATATTCAATATTATATTAGTTTCAAGTGTACATCATAGTGGTTAGACATTTATATAACTTACAAAGTGATTGCCCCTTAAGTCTAGTACCCACTGCAACACCATGCATAGTTATTATGATACTATTACAGTTTAAGACCTAGACATTTTATTATTGTTGCTTTTATTGTTGTTTATTTGGAATTCAGGTCCAGATGACTATATTGATTGTATTTTTCTGTTTACAGCACACTATCAATGTTGGTTGGATTTATTTTTCAAACCCTAAAACTCCAAGAAGTGTCTTTTATAACCATATTCTTCTTAGAACCTCCATTCTACCTGACTATTTATTGATTTGCAAGATAATCAGATTCCAAGAGGGGAAATAACTGGGCACAGAGCAAAGGAGTAAAGGAATTTTTTGTTCTCAAAGGCTAAATCATACCACAAGGTACTTGAGTAGACTTTGAGTCCACAGGAAAAAAAAATGCTATATGAAAAGCTATAATGCAAATTTCCTTGTTTTAACAACCATGCTGACATTATGAATTCTTTGCTTCTCATAGCTTGTACCATGTCCCCTTTTGTCCTTACTGAAATGAATAATGTAAATCTGATCCTACTCTGTCTAACTTCAACAGTACCCTTAAATAAGTCCCAAGGAGCAGAAC
The DNA here is from genome assembly GCA_004026885.1 of Lyroderma lyra. Taxonomy (NCBI): domain Eukaryota; kingdom Metazoa; phylum Chordata; class Mammalia; order Chiroptera; family Megadermatidae; genus Lyroderma; species Lyroderma lyra. Next base: position 49,095 of record PVJL010008762.1, read on the forward strand.
TGAGAAATCCTATACCTTAGTAGTAGCAACTACGTAACTCTATTCTCGTTCCCTTGAACTCATATCAAATATAATATATTGGTACAATTTTTAGATGAGCTGAATGCATTCTCTTGTCCTATAGCAAACAGGAAAATCATTATTTTCTTTGATGATGGCATAGTCTTACTCTCTTTAACAATAACCCAAAAGCAAATAATGCTACAAATGGCTATCAAAAAGACAAGCCAAAAATTAATTGTGCCAAATTCAAAATAGTTGCCATAGGCAGATATGTTCCAGCCTCCAGACTAAACAACTTTGTTATTTGATTTAGTTATCAGACATGTTTTATTTGTCCAAATCTGTTTCCTGAGAAAAATTTTGACACTGTTTCCATGTGAACCTGAAACCTACCCAGGGTAAAAATGAAATGACCTCCCATCGAAGCAAGAATATGAATCAAGCTCCTTTGTTTTGAAAATAAAACCTTGGTTTTGCCAAGAGCATACCAGATAACAAAAGCACATGAACCTTCTTATATCAACAATGTGGAAAATTTATGCTTCACGTCTCAAATTACCTGCCATTCATTGTTTGTTAATTACCCACCTGAGACAACTGATAATTGAAAATACTTTTCTCAGAAACATACCTAACAATTTACTAGTCTAGACTAAGTTCTCCTGAAGCCTAAATTCTCTCTTCATGCCAAGTCAAACACTAGCGAATGACACTACTATGATAGACTTCTTTAATCTATCTATGAGAAAACCTTAACAAATCCATGATTTAAATTCTCTCCTTGGCATTTATCAAGGATATATTTGAGAACTTTCCATATAAAAATGTTTCTATATCTCAAATAAAATTGAAGATATTTAAATATATCATATTAATTGAATATCTCCATAAGCTTAGTTTAGAATTTAATAATAGGAAAAAAATTTTCATATTAGTGTATTTGATTTATTAGGTAATAAAGACCTCCTTGGTGATTTTTTTTTTTTCCTTTTGCTTCCAGGGACTCAGAGCTATATTTTGGAATCCGTGGTAGTACTTTTGCTTAGCCTAATTTTTTATGACACAACTATAATCTCCCTATTGCTTGGCTCTTATTCTTTTGCTCTCTTTTAGTGTTTCTCTATTATTTTAGTCTTTATTGTAAATCATTTCAAATCCTTTGGGCAATAGATAAAATCAAAATAATAAGTAAATAAACTGTACAAAAATTTTCTATCGCCATCCTAGGCATTTGATAGCATATACCTGAAGATTGAACAAATACTGCCATTGTAAAGACGGCACAGACAGACACAGGGTAAAGCTGACTCTTTCTGCCTAAGAGGAAGAGTGGGAAGAAATGATCTGATCTATGAAAGCAAGTTATTTTCTAAAATAGATTAAAATTTGCTCCCACTCCAAATACTGAGCAGTTTGATCTCCTACTGCTGCTTTGGATAAGCTGTTAGTGACCTTTTAACCCAAAGAGAGAGATACCATCTTGATGACTGATTTTAAGTTAAGAAAACTAAAAAATTAAAGCTATCTCCAGACATGACTTTTTTTTAATGGTGTATGCTTGTAGCTTGCTTGCTTGCTTGTTAGGGGTGATTTTTTCTTTCCTCTTTCCTTGTTTTGCCTCATGGTCTCTTTCTAGGCTTCTTGTTTCTGAGCACTCTTGAGACCACAAGTACAAATGTGTTCGGAAGAGATGCTGCCATCAGTCCATTAAGTTCCCTGAACTGCCTTCTGTGCCAAAGTCCTCTCTCTGACATAATTCCCAGGGCAGAGTGAATTGGCTGATAAGTGTCTCTGATGTCCCTTCCACCACTTCAGCTGTGGGGTTGGGCTGTTGCCAGTCAACAAACAGGATGTCAGGCTCAGCTGTTTCAGTCAAAAGAGATTGATTCTTCTTAAATAAAATCAGTTGGGGTGAATAACATGAGACTCTCAGGTGCTCTGACAGGAAAGGGTCACATTAGGAGAGAAATATCAGGCCACATGGAGAGAAATTTATATGCTACTCTAGATCTCACCAATTCTAGAAAGGGAACTGAGAGACAAGGTTAGAAAAAAAGATAGCAATAAGATTTTAAAAAAGGTTTTTTGTTTTGTTTTGTTTTGTTTTTGTTTTTGTTTTTGCTAATAAACCAACTGATTTTGCAGGGTAATTGTAGTCATAATAGAATTGAAAAGATACTCATGATAATAAGAGTGAGGTTACATTAAGTGAATTGAATGCAGAATTGTATGGGTATGTGCACATGTTCATTTTGCTGGGAAAAAGAGTCATAATTTCATGAAATTTACGAAGAGGTCAACAATGAAAAAAAAGGCCAGACCTTCTGACTGGTCTAATCCAAAGCCTTCATTTCATGGAGCCCATCTGGTCATAACTCAAGTTACTGTGCTAAAGCAGAGTTGCCTGGTGAGGGATTAGGAAGGATCAATCACAGAAATGGAAGTTTTCTAATTAGGTATTTTTAAGTCCTACAGCTTGCAAGGCTAAATGATTCATAAAAGGACAACAACAGAAAAAAAGGCTGTACCATATAGAAGAGTAATACACAATTTTTCATGTGACTCCGCACCCTGATCAAAGCAACCTGAATGGAAGTCCTTCCAGCCACTACTCCCCATAAGGCTTCATTTTTAAGAGAACAGTTTCATTTTGCCTATTTTGGTACTTTATATAGATGGAATCCTACAATACAGATCATTTTGTATCTGGCTTTTTTGACTTCACATAATGCTTGCAACACTGCCTTCCATCGTTGCAGGAAGCTGTGGACCACTCGTCCTCATTGCTCTTTCTCTTGTTATTTAGATTTGTATTTTGTTACTGTTCAGTAGAATGGTATCGAGTTTATAGACAGACAGTAGGTGTCTTTGTAATATTAAATGTCCCCATTTAGAAACATAGCAAGCGTCTCAACTTATTTTATTATTTTATTTTTCTTCTTATAGGTATTGCTCATTTCTTATTAGATTGCCTTCTAAGTAACCACTTGGAGACCTTGTTGAGAATTCCAGATTCCTGTATCCTGTTCCAAGAGTTTCTGATTCAATACGTCTTTGACTGGAATGAGGACTATGTCATTTTAATAAGCGTTGTATCAATCAAGCTAGCCTATCTACCATAACAAATAACCTCCAAACCTCACATGGTTCATTTCTTGTTCGTATCCAAATTGACTGGTCACTTTCTGTGCAGAGATTTGGGGACCCAAACTCCTTGCATTTCATGGTTATGTCACCTTCTAAGGACTTGAGTCCTCTGTGAAAAATAAACAAACAAACAAAAAACAAAACAAAACAAAACAAATGCTATTTCCAGCCAAGAAATGAAGGAAGACTGAGAACATGATGTGTTTAGTACATGAGAGTTTTTACAGACTATCATGGCAGTGCCATAATAAGACCAGGGCAGGACTCAATCAAGAGGTCACACCTAACTGCAAGTCTCATAGTACGTTCAGGTAGAACAGGAAAAGGCTTTAAGTTTGGTGAACACTGCCATTCTATCTCTAGTGTCTTTTGCTTCAGATACACTCATCTATGGGTCATAGTTAGAAAAGAACCTGGTATGTGGCAAAACTCAGTTCATTTCTCATAGATTCTAAACATGATCATTCATAGCATAGTTTTCCTAAGACTTGATTTTAAAATGTCTTTGTAATTGCTCTTTTATCCTTATTTCAAAGTCATATAATATGTCAGATGGTTCATGCCCATGGCTTTTCTGACTTAGGATGAAAAGTTGTTTTCATAGCTTCTTTCAACTATTAGCTATTGTGTTAGCTTGAAAAATTATTTCAATGACTCTTCTCTCTCACAGCACCAGCTGAAGTAGTTCCTTATAAGTTTCAGGTCTTTTCATCAATTCTTTCTATGGAGCAGGAAAAGGAGGAGATTACCACCAGGTAAGGCATTTCAGCCCTTCAGGAGAAAAACCTCCTAATAATTAATTCTATTTCTACATCTCTCTTCACTTGAGTGCCTTTAAATCTTTGCATTTTATTTTTCTTTTATGGGAGATCTCACTTCAAGTTATAACCATTTGATCAATATTTTATTGTGCACATAAATGATTTTCCTTAGTAACTTCTTAACAAATTACAACTTTGATAAACTGCCTCCTTAAGTAAATTACTTTCTTGAAGATTACATATGAAAGTATTTTGTAAAGATTATACTTTGTAGAAGTCCTAATAAAAATTATTGTGTGCAAATATTTTTGCCCTCAGAATTTACCTTTGGAATAGTATTATAACACCAAAAAATAAACATTTTAAGGGATCTTAGTGTTGTTTTTTTTTTTATCATTTTCAAGGACTGCAAAAATTATTTGGATCATTTGAGGTGGGGAGTCAGGGTAGAAGAGAAAGTATTGCTTCTGCTTTAAACATGAACTGTCCATCTTTATCTTCATTTTCTGCCTTGTAGAAAGAGAGCTACTGATAAAACGTAAGAGATAATTATTCTAAAATGCTGAGAAATCATTGAGGGTAAGAAGGGGGAATTGGAAACTTTCTGGTTGAGTTTCTCATCAACTCATTATGTCATCACAGATTTTCAAATGCTCCTTTTTCCAATCTTGAGTAACTTTGATTTTATCACTCCCCCAATCTCTGCCTCAGTTCCCCCACCTTATAGGCCAGAAAGTCCTGCACTGATCTATGAAGTTGGAGAATCATAAGTCAAAGGAATTGTTAATTCTGTTTTTTAAAAATAGTAAAACAAAAGAGTGATGAAACTATTTTTGGCAAGATGAGGCTCCGTCTCATTCTATTAAAGGGATCATTCTCATTCTCAGACCTTTCTCAAATGGCCAGGGAGACGGGACGAAGAGGCTCAGCCTCCTTCCAAACAAGCAAATGTTAGCTCTTCTAATGCAATCTAAAGTTCAAAGGATAAGCAGGTGGAACACATCTGGGAAACCGTGGCAAAGGCTCTGTGTACATTTCCAGAAACAAAGTTCCCTTAAGCCCCGGGGAAGGCAAAGAGGCCGGGAAGCTCTGGCCTTCCTCTCCCTCTGCTGAGCCTACTCTCGCACTCCTGTTCCAATCACTGCAGATGAAAATTTTATTATAACAGCATTTCAGGTTAATATTGCCCAAGTCCTTACTTTTTGGGCCTTGTTTCCCAGGGGCTTTGTGCTTCAATCCTGGCTATGCGGAGTGGGTTCTGGACAGAGCTCAGTTAGAATGGTGTACATAGTCCTGATCTAGGAGGTTCCACCCCTGTCAGCCACACTGAGATCCCGAGTTATAGAAGCTTAACTTCTCTCTGTTTCCATTTTCTCACTGAAAACCTTGGATGGTGCTGTATGCACGAAAGTTGTGCAAAGGGATGGCCAGAGTACGAGAGGCTCTCAGTATCCTACAGGAAGAATTTCCCAAGGGCTTATATGTGTGACCATCTACATCTCTATGCTTAGATTGCTTTTATATCAGATACAGAAAGGGGCTAATACTAATGCTACATGGCATATGAACCTCAGGGCTTAATGAACTGTTGCTAATAAAAGTTCATTAGCATTATTATAGCCTTTCTTAAAATTAGATTTCTTAAAAGTATATCTGTATGAAATCAATACAGATCTATTACCTTTCAGTTCTGGAGGTCTGAAATTGGCTAAAATCAAGGCATTGGCAGGGCTGCATTCCTTTCTAGAGGCTCTGGGGGGAAATCTGTTTTCCAGCCTTTTCTAGTTTCCACAGGCTGCTGCATTTCTTGGCTCATGACCCATTTCTCCACATTCAAGTCAGCAAGGACAGGCCTTGTGGTTACATTGAGCCCACCCAGAAATCTACTTACCTTTTTTTTTTTTTTTTTGCATTAAAAACTTTATTGTGGTCAAGTATACACAACATGAAATTTAGTATCTTAACTATTTTTAAGTGTAGTGTTAACTATATTTGCATTGTTGTGTCTTCCCTTGGGTTTAAAAAAGAAATTCAAGTCCTCTTAAACTATAACTTGTATATTTAAAACACATTTCTAATAATTCTTGTCTTAAAAAGAAAATCAATGCAGAAATTACAAATTAATTGAGAAATGAGTGGCTGCAATTGATTCCCCACATCAAAACCTGTGGAGTACAGCCAAAGAAAATTTATAGCCTTAAATATATTTATTAGAAAATGAGAAAGATTAAAAACCAATTTTTAAAAAATGAACTAGTAATTCATAACAAGAACATTTGAAAAGAACACAAAAGTAAAGGGGATGCATTATAAAAATAAAAGCAGAAACTGATGAAACAATATAAATATAGTAGGCTTTATCGATATAAACAACAAAATGAATTGTTTTAAAAGAATAGTAAAATAAATTTTGGCAATTTTTATAAAGCTAAAAAATAAACCTTAGAAAAAAGCAAGCAAAGTTCCAACAGTAGTTTTTAAATTATAAGAAATTATGTAAATATTATACCATTATGTTTGAAAAGATAAAAGAAATGGATGACTTTGTAGAAAAATATACATTTCTATATTGACCGGAGGATAAATAAGAGGTAGAAAATTGAATAATTTAATAACTATAAAAGCAACTAAATAGGTAGTCAGAGATCAATCCTTTAAAAGGCTTAGGCCCAGACAATTTTTATACAACTTCTATCAAACTTTCAAGAAACAAAATATTCTTTTATGAGTTATTCCCTGAATAGAAAAAGATGGAAAGGATCCCACTTGCTATACAGTCACAAAAGGAACACCACCACCAAAACCATAGCAACAAGAACAAGTGGTTCACAACTTCCTGCGACGATGGAAGGCAGTGTCACAAGCATTTTGTCAAGTCAAAAAAGCCAGATACAAAATGGTCTGTATTGCAGGATTCCAACTATATAAAGTATCAAAACAGGCAAAATGAATCTGTGCTCTTAAAAATGAAGCCTTACAGGGGGTAGTGACCGGAAGGACTTCCACTCACGTTGCTTGATCTGGTTGTCGAGTCACATGTTTGCATTCGGTTTTCTAAAATTCATTCACTGGTACACTAATGTGCATGTTCTATATAATACTACATTACTACATTGAATTTTAAAAGTTTTTAAAAATTAGCATCATATTAGTAAAAACTCAAAAGACTGATAATCTACAGTGTTGATAAGGATAATCAATGTGTCCATCCACTGAGGCTGGGAAGGTAAATTTTGGAAACAAAATTTGGAGGTATCTTTCAAAAATTTGAATGTTCATTTCTTTTTGACCCAGAAACTCCACTTCTATGTAGATTCATCCTGTAGAAATAGTAACACGTGTGCACTATGCTGGGGGGGGGGGCATTTTATGCAGTGAAATCACCAACACGAACTACAAAATGCAAAAACACATGATACAAAATGAACTGAAAAAAGGATACTTGTTTACAGTGTGAGAACTAGAAGTGTCAGCTGGGAACGTGGGCATTGGGTGACTCATATTTGTTGCCACTCTGTGCATATGTATGAATGACTGGGAAAGAGCCTCAAGTATTGATGTGGGGGAATAAATGGTACATACACATACTGTATTTTGCCATGTATAACGCACTCCCGTGTATAATGCACACCCACGTTTTTGGCCCAAACGTGTACATAGATACGGAATTAGTACTACCCATGTATAATGCGCATGCTTACTTTTCCCTCACAAGTTTGGGCAAAAAAAGTGTGCATTATACGTGGCAAAATATGGTACTTTTTAAACAAGTCAAACAGTGCCGGAGACTTTTATCACGACAACACACCACCGTGGTACCCCATCCCAATCCAACTCTCACCCACACCATCCCCTGGTCAGCTGGTTCCCTTCCTCGGAGCAACAATGTTTCCAGTGTCCGCATCTCCTTCTAGAGGTATTCCAGACATGTGCAAACACACACACTTTTACATGAGATTTGCCTAATCTGAATCTTGCTTTTTTTAAAATTTAATCTATCTTGGTGATTTTTTTCAATGTCAGTACATATATGGCTGCCTCATTCTTTCTGAAGGTTGACTAGTAATCCATTGTTTGGAACTCTATTGTTATTCTTTGGGTTGTTGTCACCTTTTGCTGTTCTAAACATTATCATAAATATCCTGGAATATGTGCAAATATACAGAATAAATGATTTGAAGTGGAATTTCTGAGCCATAAGGTATATACATTTTACGTTAATAGATACTTCCCTTCTTCCCAACATAGTAACATGTTAAATCTGTTTTCAGCACAGTGAATATATAAATATTGTTCACTGCTGAGCCAACTGATGTGCCATAATTACATTTATTTTCTTGTGCAAATTTTTGTTTTACCTGAAGTTTAAAAATACTCATGTCTTTTCATGTGCTTACTATTTGTTGAACGTGTAGTTGAGATTGCCCATACAATCACAGAGAGATGTAAAATGCCCCTGCAAAGAATTTTCTCTGTAGTTAAACTCGTCATTTTTATTTCCTGGAGATACTCCTCTTGGAACTGCCACCTTCCTGCTCCAGTCAAGATCCTCTCTGGTTTAATTTCTCCAGAAGAAAAATTTCTTATATCATGCAGGAGTGGGTGACAGTAACTGTCCTGGATTTGAAGTAGTGGTGGGGATATGCATGCTGCTAGACAGTCTTTTAGCCAGTCTTCCTCTTTTTATCCCTCTGCCTCTTCCTTGCTTCCCAAAGAGCCTGGTGCTTCCATTCTCGATTTTCCTAAGATTTGCCAAATTATTCATCTTTCCTTGCCTACGTTTCCATCTTCATATAGTGTAACTTAGTGTTATAGACAACAAGATGGAGTTTGTGCTTCTGTTCATTGTTCTCATTATTGGTGGGGGGGTGGTGTGATTTTTAAGAAGAGAAAGGAGATATATTATTCAGGGTCCTGAGAGCGAACACATGGCATACTAACCTTAGCGTAATTTGAGAATGTCCAATAAATGGACTATTTACAAAAGTATGAGCTGGATGTAGGGAACCACCGGGGATACTGTAGTGCCAGAGGCTGTAGCATAACTGTTGCTCACCGAAGCCTCCAGCCTGAGGGGAAGAGAGGGCGATGTAACTGGGATGCAGAAGAGAGAGTTAGTGGAAGAAGCCATCGTGAGAGAGTAACAGTGACCTTTGGTTGAGATGACCCTGTAAGGAGGCAAGCAAAGGACCTCATCATCCTTTCTCCCTCTCAACTCCTGGGGGTGGAGGGCAGGTCCCTCAAGGGTGGAACTCAACCAGGAGCCAGAGGTCAAAAGAGCCCATTGATGGTTCCATTCATACATAGCCATCTCTTTGAGGCAGAAAGCTGGCTAGAAAGAGAAAGGGAGTGGGTCTGGTAGGGCAAAATGACGATTCCTGGCACAGGGGTAGAAATGTCTTCTGCAACTATTTTAAAATTGCAAGTTTGATCTCCTGGATTTAAATGTTATTACTATATTTAACACCTAAATTGATGCTAGTAAGGCAGAAATTCACATCTCAAACCAGACTTCTTTAAAATCTAGACTTGTAGCTCCAAATGCCTACTTAGTAGCTTCACTTGGATGTCTAACTAACACCTTAAGCATAACATGTTGAAAACAGAATTCCTGATCTTTACCCCTAAATGTATGCCTTTTCAGAATTAGCAAGAATGCTGCCAGTCACCAGCTCAAGTCAAAAACCAAGAATCACCATGGCCTTTTCTTTCCCTGACTCTTTCCTTACAAAACTGTTGATGCTACCTTCAAAATGTATCTTGAATCACACCATTTCTCTCCATCTCTGCTGCCATTACCTAAGCCTGGGCCCCAGTTACTAATTTCAAGGAGCTTCTAATTGGTTTCTTTGTTTTTACTATTGCTCTTCTATGATTTATTCTTCACACAGCAGCCAGAGTCATCATAGCTATTAATACAGAATGTGCCAGATAACAGGCCCATGCTAAGAATACTTTCATTTCATGCTGAAAATGCTTTCCAATGACTCGAGAGTAAATTCTTGGATAAAAAAGTTTTTATTTCAAGATCAAATTCTAACTGTTCATCATATTTTCAAGTCCTTGAAGCTTTTGGCCTGCGTCTTCAAATTCTTATATGAATTCAAATGCAGTCTTACACTGTATACTTTTTTTATTATTATTATGTCAACCCCTGGAACAGCCCTCAAGCAATGACTGTTGGGAATTAGTATGTAAACAGAAAAGAATAGCAGAATATGCCACACCAAAATATGACTGTATGAGTTTAGGACATGCCACCCCAAAATATGCAGCTTTTGATTATTGATTATTTTGAGCACTGGAAAAACAGCAAATGCAGGGAAAAGCATTCTCTGGACTCCCCTTATCTGCCTAAGGAGAGAGCTTCCAAAAGGAAATCAGTCATCATAAATCCCCTCCCTTGGATTTTCATCAATGAGGAAACACTGACTCATCACAGGGGAAGAGGCTAGAAGTCAACATCACAACCAGACACACTTTGTCTCCTAAGGATCCATTTATCTTCCCTCCAAATCATTTACTACCCACTTACCCTATTAAGATGTTATTTAAGCCTGAATTCTAAGCCATCTCAGAGAGCTATTCATTTTTCCTTGGGTATCTCTCATGTATGTATGAGGTATATCTGTTATAAACTTTCGTTTCCCTGGTAACTGATCCGCAAGTGAGAGTAGAGCAACTGGGTCCCATATACAGCTTAAAGGCCAAGTTCTAAAACATACAGCTATGATTTTCATTTCAGCCCACCTAGTTCCTTTGTTCAGTGTACATTTGTACTCAATGGTCTTTGCTGCTGGGCTGGTTGCTTTCATTTGTTCCTCAATTCGGTAATTAAATTGATGAACCCATTCTTTCATTGATTTTTAAATTTTCAGTTTTAATTCATCAGCAATCATACCAGGTTAAAGCCTTGGTTTATTTGTGTTTAAAACATTTCAATCCATGTAGGGCTCACTAGCACTGGCTAATGATTTGATGCTTCTGTATTTAATGCCTGATGTTCAGACTGAAGGTATTAAGAAAAAAAAATCAATCTAAAACACAAAAAGCTCCAACACTGCTTAGGGCATTATTGCCTAATGAGGGCAAGTTTCTATTTGGGATAATGAAAAAAAGTTCTGAAAATAGACAGTGGTGGTAGTTGGTTACACAATATTGTGAATGTATTTAATACCACTTAATTGTACACTTAAAATGGTTACAGTGGTAAATTGTGTATTATGCATATTTTATAGCAGTTATACACACACACACATCCCTTTAAAGTTCTGATATACTAATTTTGTATCAGAAAAAAAATTGGAGGTTCCTTAAAAAATGGTAAACTAGACCCAAAAGTCTGTAATATCATCCAGAGAAGAGACTGTTTAATATAGTTCTCTTACCTTCCACCCCACCCTTCATTCCCAGGAGCTCTGCCCAGTCTATGGTATTTAGCAGGCCTTAAATAGCACTTACTAAATTGAATTTTGGGTGGTTATACTGAAGATGAAACAAGCTTACATTCATTATCTAGTAGTGAATAGAAATTGAAACAAATCTCCTCTCATAGGACAGATTCAATTCCGGTCATTATTGTCATTATCCTGCTCACTCTTCTGTGCAAGAGCCTTTTATTATCCAGAAGATGATTCCCATTGTCTCTCATTCTTCTAATATGCTTCTCTCCTTGTTTCTTTAATCATTGCTTCAAATTCTTGCTTTCCTCATCTTAGTACAAATATGAGCTCAAGATAAAAATTAGATATAATTGGTCAACCCCCTGTGGAGTGGGAGCCTTGGATGCACACCATGTCATATTTGGTAAGGGTATGTCTAGTCTTGCCTTATCCTAGACATTTATAAACAGCATGGAGCCATCTGCAGGCTGTGCTCCTTCAGACTCAGTGAGGGACCAGCCCCCCACTTCATCCCACCTCCTACCATGTCAGTCTAAGTTTGCAGCTTCCACCTTGGTTCTTAACTCCCATCCAATCCCAACTAAATTCCAGCTAATTCTCCCTACCACACGTTCCTATCTGTGACTACCCACCCTTACTTTGCCAAACTCAGGATGTGCGGTGGTATACTCTAATCTGGGATGTGTTGGTATATTTAACAACTTGCATTCTGGGCAAAATAAACAAATAAAATAACAGACAAAAGAACAACAACAACCTCTTGATTTAGTAGCATTTGCTTATTTTTGTGGTACAAATATTTCTACCTCAGCCAATTTGAAGCAATCAATATGATGTCACTAAACATGGAGTTGGGAAGGGATACACGGTAGCACATCATTACGTAGTATTTCCATCTGTGCTAGCCAGCCTTTAAGATAACCTCCCTCCCCTATATTCACACCTAATGTTTATTCCCCTCCCACATTGTTGCAGAGTTGATTCATGTAACCAAAAAAATTTGGCAGAAGGAATGGTATGTTACTCCCAAGGTTAACCTCTAAAAGGCACTACAGCTTCTCTTTTTCTCCTTCATCACCCATTTCAAGGCTAGCTGCCATGCGTAAGCAGCCAGGCGGAAAGCTCATGTAGTGAGGAACTGAGGCCTCCAGCCAACAACCATGGGAGTTAACATTCTTGGAAGAGAATTTTCCAGTCCCAGTCAAACCTTGAGATGACTGCAGTCCTGACTGGCATATGACTGCAGCATTAGAAGGAACCCAGAGTCAGAATCTAGTTGAGCTAATAGATTCTTATCATTTTTAAGCTGCTAAACTTTGGAGTAACTTGTTATGCAGTAATAGATACGTAGTATCATCAATAACAGTAAAATAATAGCAGTAAAATAATTAGGAAATGACAAGGTTTGAATATTAACTGCCTTTGTTTTTAACATAATTTGTATAATTATATTTGTATAATTAAAAATTTAACCACAGTTGTGTTTAATATACAGCTTGAAAAACTGAAAATTTAACAATCAGCTCTCATGAGCTTGCAGGAAACCAGTTCCCGCACACGGCTGACTTTTATCCAGTGGCCGCCAAACTTTTTTGGTTGTATATACCTATTAGCAATAAACAGTTATAAAATATTAGTAGTTTTATACCATGTACACATACTACTTTACTAATATGGTTATAAAGTTATTTAAGGGAAAATAAACAATATTTTAAAACATACTTTATTTCATTTCCTTGTGATGTAAAATATTTATTTTTAGTGGAAACCTTTTCAGCAAGAAAAATGAATCAGCCCTATGAGGTCATCACTGGTTTCACCTTCAATGTGGCTGAAGTACAGCTTACGCCAGGGGAAGGTCAAGTGTCAGACCTGCCGATTTCTTGTTGTTCCTTTGTACTTGAGTTATTAAAATTCTATTTAATTCGTGGTTTCTCTGCAGGAATATTTTAAAGCCACTTCTTCCTTTTGTGGTTTAAAACTAAACATAATCTGCTAAATCATGTAACTGTATACATGTAAATTGCAATATTCCACAATTCTATGGGAAAGAGTTCATGAGAATGGGGGTCATTGCCAATTTCAACTCATTGTGGAGTCCCTACTTTTCCTAGGACATTTGAGATGCCACTGGTGACAAGTGACTGAATGGAGCAAGTGAGATTGACAGTGTCAATCCATATAGTAAAGTTTAACTCCTTTCATTTTTTAAGCAAAAAAAATTATATACATATATATACACACATATATATACATATACATATAAGAACACATGTCTCGCCCCCCCTTACCTTTAGAGATCTATGGCTTAATCCTTTGCTGGCAACTATGCTGTGAAATGGTATAAAATGGCCACTTCAGGACTGGGCCAAGGGCTCCTGAGAGGCACATTCACTTTTGTAGGAGGTAGGGAATGGCTATAACTTGGATTGACACAAGTGGATTGAATGCAAGGAATATAAGACACAAACAGCTAGATAACCTTAGCTCTCTCTGTGGAGCTGAAAATATGAGACCACAAGAAGGATGTTTTAAAAACAAATTAAAAAATTACAGCAGACACCCAACCCAGGTGATTGATGTAACCGTCAGAATTGTGGAGCTTTAAGAGCAAAAGTCAAAAGTCCAAAAAAAAGAAAAGAAAAGCCAATAAAATAAAGAGAGAGACTGTAAGTGTGATTTGCAAGTATCTTTTTTTTTTTTTTCAAATTCATTTTTATTGTTAGACTTCTTGGGGTGACATCTGTTAGCAAGGATTACACAGGTTTCAGGCATACAATTCTACAGTGCATTGTCAACTTGATGTATAATAAGTTCACCACCTAATGTGACTTCTCTTTCCATCACCTTATATTTAGCTTCCCCTCCTCCTCTCCCACCCCCTCCCCTTTCTCCCCTCCCTGACCCACTCGTCCCCAAATAAACATTAAACTATTGATTGTGTCCATGGGTTATTTGTTTCTTCATTTCTTTTTTCTTTGCTTTCAGTTTTATATTCCACATAAGAGTGAAGTCACACAGTTCTTTGTTTTTTCTGTCTGGCTTATTTCACTAAGCATGATGATCTCCAGGTTCATCCATTTTGTCGCAAATGGCAATATTTCATCTTT
>PVJL010008763.1:0-53597 GCA_004026885.1 Lyroderma lyra
AGTGGGGGAGCTTTCAGAGGCAACTCTTTCTCCAGCAAATATTTTGTCACAGAGGGACCAAACACTTCAATTACACACTCATGCCCACACTTTGCAGTTTGCCCTCCACAGCACATGGAGTTTGCTTTTATGATTATGCTTCTTGATAACTAACGGGTTTTCACTATGATAGACTAGTACATAGAGGCTTGAGTTTTACGTCAACACCAGTGTTCCCTGACAAGAGTAGTGAACCTGTCCTTCATTGGTGTGTGGCCTGGCAATGCCTTCTGTTTTTGATGTAGTTTCTACTTGGCATTTCCAAAAAAGTTCAGTCTTGTTGCAGTTAAAAACTTGGTGGTGAATAAAACCCTCAGTCTCTAGTCTTGAAATTCACTGACGAATTTGTCAAGCAGCCTTTTTATTAGCACTTGCTGCCTCACCATGCCTCACCACATAATGGATGCTGGTCCTCTTTTTATTTTTATTTATTTATTTATTTATTAAAATTCATTTTTATTGATAGACTTTTTGGGGTGACATCTGTTAGCAAGGATTACATAGGTCTCAGGCACACAATTCTACAGTGCATTGTCAGCTTGTTGTATAATCATTTCCCCACCTAATGTGAGTTCTCTTTCCATCACCTTATATTTAGCTTCCCCCCTCCTCTCCCACCCCCGCCCCTTTCTCCCCTCCCTAACCCACTCATCCCCAAATAAACTTAAACTATTGATTGTGTCCATGGGTTATTTGTTTGTTCATTTCTTTTTTCTTTGCTTTCAGTTTTATATTCCGCATATGAGTGAAATCATGCAGTTCTTTGTTTTTTTTCTGTCTGGCTTATTTCACTTAGCATGATGATCTCCAGGTCCATCCATTTTGTTGCAAATGGCAATATTTCATCTTTTCTTACAGCTGAGTAATATTCCATTGTGTATATGTACCATAGCTTCTCTATCCAGTCATCTGTCACAGGGCACTTTGGTTGTTTCCATGTCTTGGCCACTGTGAACAGTGCTGCGATGAACATTGGGGTACATAAGTCTTTGCGGACAAAGGTTTTCAGGTGTTTTGGGTAGATCCCCAGAAGGGGAATTGCTGGGTCAAATGGTAGCTCCATTCCCAATTTTCTGAGGAACCTCCACACTGCCTTCCACAGTGGTTGTACCAGTTTGCACTCCCACCAGCAGTGTACCAGAGTTCCTTTTTCTCCACGTCCTCTCCAGCACTTGTTATTCCTTGTCTTGTTGATAACAGCCATTCTAACAAGGTGTGAGGTGGTATCTCATTGTGGTTTTGGTTTGCATTTCCTCTTCTTAAAATGATCAAACTAGCCGTGACTGGCCTTGAAAGCTTCAACACTCTCATCACTTGGTCCCAGTTTGTTTTTCAGAAGGTCAGCATGCATGCAACACTTCTGCTTTTTCATATCGTGGCTCCCGATACACTGCCACTCACTGCTTCTCATTTACCCAGATTAGTAACGTCTTTTCAATTTCTTCTAGTGTTTGGGAATGCTGCTTTGTTACTGCTTTAACATCAGCCTTTTCTTTTTTATCACTTCTCTTTATTCTTAAAGATGATGGAGACCTTGTTCTAGGCATACTGTAATCCCTAGCAAGATTAGTAATGAGAATATCATCCTCATATTTGCCTATTATTATTATTTTTTGCTCAATGGTGGTGCGAAGCAATTTTCTTTTCTGCCCAGTGCTATCCTGCTCATTGTCTTAAGACCCATGATGAGAAAAAAAACACAAAAATATACAAAATGACCACAGAAGCCAAGACGAGACAAGGGGATGTGCACAATGCAAGACTAACGCATGACTCCTTGTTTTGGCTGGAAACAGTAGCAAGTCACAAGGCAATCAACACCAACAAGTGCTAACTGCGCGACAAGTACCAAACAAATGGTTAAGTACCAGGACAAAATTTTTGCATCAAAATTCATCAAGTATCAAATTCAATGAGTTTCAAAGCAGTCGAATACCAAGGTATGACTGACTGTGTAGTGCCAGGTGTATCACTACTCAACTGATACAAATGTCTAACCATTATGCTGTATACCTAAAATTAACATACAATATTATTGAATGTCAACTGTAATTAGAAAATTTAGAAAGGAGAGAAAGGTGAAGAGCAATAAGTGGTCCAAATTTCCAGGTTTAAACAAATAACTCATAGGGACATTATATACAGCATAGGTAATGTAGTCAGTATTATTGTGATAGTGTAGTACAGTGGCAGATGGTTGCTGGACTTATCAAGGCGATCACTTCTGTAGGTATACAAATGTGAACAACCATGATGTACACCTGAAACTGATATAATGTTGTGTGTTAGCTATATTTTTCAATAAAAACCTTTAAGAAAGAGTTGAACGACCAGTGCCTGCAGTCGGTGGGTAGTTGTGATCAAGTTCTCACTGCTTTGGAAGCTCCTGCTGTCCATGCTGGGTGATGGCACTGGGAGGGACGTGTCATCTCACGGGGCTTCTGTAGTGAGTGTTTTGCCAATAGCAGAAGGATTTGGGCTGGTTTTCACCTTCTTAGCTTGTCAAACAGGGTTTTGATTTAAGCATATGGAACAGAGCTGACTGGTTCATAAATGGATGACAACTCATCAGCTTACCCTTACTAAAAATATGAAGGCAGATTTTCAGGACTTTTTCAGTAATAATGGTAAATTTATAGGAATGAGATGTGTGTATATGCAGACAGTTCAACCACATTTCCAGTAATTACCTTGCTTCTATCTTAGAATAGGATTAATCAAATATTTAGAAGGGACAGCCAAGTGTTGGGAAAGTTATAACCCATCGGGACAGCTAGGAATACATGCTTTACTATATCCACAGTCCACTCTTTCCAGGGGGTCCCTTTGGTTTTTTAATTCACTGTCACTCATGTCTGCGTTGTCACCAGTCAATAGCATACTCATTCCTGAAGGCCAAGGAAGAGTATTCCCCTACACTTTCCACTGCCCCCACATTGGCCTTGGCTGTCTCCTCTGCTCCCTAGGACCCTGTATACATCCTCCCATGACAGAAGCTCTGCCTTGTACTCTAGTTATGGGTCTGTCTCTTGCACTTGATGAATTCCTTAAGGGCTGTGACTGTCTCATTTATCTTGGTCGTATCCCCTACAGCATCCTGGCACAGGGCACTGTATAGCACAACGAAGCCATACATTTCAACTCTGTTGACTACCATATTGCAACATAAAGAACGGGCCCATATATAATGTCCTGACCCACAAGTAACTGCAGTCTGTGGGCCTCGTTACAACTTCCAGGCAATAAATAATCTATCTGACAATACTTTCTCTCTCCCTGGTAATGTAAGTCACTCATGGAAAAAAAGAAAAATAAACAAAAAAAATACCACACACACCCAATTAATTTTAGGTAGTTTGTTTTACAACTAGAGATAAGATGAATCTGTTTGCTGCACAATCAACTAATAATCATGTTTCAAAATTCAAATCTTTAAATCATTAAATAAAACTGCCTACAAATTTGAAATAGCACTTCAAGATCCAGACAGTAAAAAAAGGAATGGAAATTTGTACATACAGAATAACCCTATTGCATTCCAAGTAATTCAATCCACTATTAATTCTCTACAAAGATGGTGAACTCCGACTAAGTTTAATATTAAGTTCACAGGCTAGAAATAGGACTTTTGGCCCTAACAAAATCTATAGATCCTGGAGTCTTCAAGACTTTTATTTGTACTTCTTTGGATTTTTGTTCCTCTCCATCTACATGGATAAGTCAACATTCATTTTATACTCGTCTCTACTCAGATGAGTAGAGAATCAAATGACATACTAATCTAAGACAAAGAGCTATAAAAAACAATATATTATTTACAACTGCTTAGTAAGGAGAGTTCTTTTTAAAAATCGAGAGAAAAGAAATTGAGTTTCAGTTTATCACGTGATGGCCTATTGGGCCATGACATGGGCAAGACAGGCCACCAGTCATGAGATCGCCCACAAAATGGGTATTGAATAACCAGCTCCTAAAAACTTGTGGAGGAAAACAGTATATAAACTGTAAGTCCTAGTCCTACTGTCACAAAATGCTACTTACTGGAGAAAAAAACTTACAAGTATACTGGGAAACCAGAGAACAAAAATGTAATCAAACTCAAGAGCTATAAACTAAGACTTCTTGCAAATTCCTCCATTTAATCCCACAACTACTCTCCTTAACTAGATTGGTCCCTTTGTCAGTACTATTGCTGACAGGCACAAGTGCAGGAACTAAGATTGAGTTGTAAATATAAATTTACAGATTACTGAATTAACCACAAAGGCCCATGGCAAACAAACTTTTTTTTCTTAAACTCATCTTTGAGGATCAGTTTCCTGAGACCATTCCTGATACTAAGTACTGTAGCAGTCAGGAAAAGAAGACACAAAGGAGGCATCTTTAAATAGAGGGTCTGTAACAGAGAACTAGCTACAGAGCTGTTAAAATGCTAAAACGACAAAGCTGGAATGCTTTGGTCACTCAATGGCCAGCCACCAAAGGAAGCAACCGTAACTCCCAGGGCTGGGGAAGCAAAGAAAGAAGGGATGTTGCCAAAACTTAGCACAGAGGCTGGCCTGAACTTGAGAGGTGTGGCAGGCGGGGCAGGTGCCCAGGTGCTGAAGCAGGGGGACCTGGTGGGTTCAGGAACTTAGGAGAGCAGCCCCAATGATCTGGTACCTCCAGTGAGGTACAACGAGGCTAAAGCTGGGGGCGCCTACAGAACGTTGGAAGCTAAAGCCAACTGTTGGATGGAAAAACAGCAAGTAAATCCTTTAGAATCCCAGTCCTAAGAGCACAAAGCATGGAGAGTAGGCGTGAAGGTGAGACGATAGGTAAACAGTTGGCACAATTAATAATTAACTGTTGGATAACAAATGGTACATACATTAGAAAATGTGTGCTTGCTTCAGCAGCATGTAACAGTAAAAAGAAAATTTTCTTGACATGATGTATAGTTAGCCCTTTTAAAATGTACAGTTCAGTGACATTAACTACATTTATTTACATTGTCCTGCAACCATCACCAGCATCCAGGTCCAGAACTTTTTCATCTATCCAACTAAATCTGTCCCAATTAAACAGTAACTCTTCACTTACCCCAACCTTCCTGCCTCTGGTGATCACCCTTCTTTTCTGTTTCTATGAATTTGACTACTCTAGGTCCTTCATACAAGTAGAATCAGAGTATGTGTCCTTGTGTGACTGGCTTATTTCACTTAACATAGTAAGTAAGGTTCATTCATGTTACAGCATGTATCAGAATTTCCTTCTGTGTAAAATTTCATTGTTTAAACATATTATTTGTTTACTCATTGATCTGCTGATGGACATTTTGGTATGTTTCCATCTTTTGGCTATTGTGAATAATGCTGTTATGAACACCGGTGTATAAGTATCTCTTTGTGTCTCTGCTATCAGTATTTTTTTGAAGGGGAATAAACCCAGAAGCAGAATTGCTGGGTCATATTGTAGTCTGTTTAACTTTTTAAGAAACTGCCAAATTATTTTTTCCACAGCAAAGTACACTGTAGTTTTCTTGTCTGAAACACTCACAAGGTTAAAAGGGTGGAGTTTATGAAGAGTACTGTCAGTTTATAGCTACACATTATAATAAGTGTGGCAACTCAACTGTCATTCATAAATACAAAATTTTATTTGCACTTCATTAGTGTAGAAAGACCACAATGCTTTTCATATCACAACACTCAAGACACATCAAGTTATTCAAATACATAATCACTTATTTATCTTGACTAAACAAAACAGTGCAGTTTAATAAAAGATATACCAAAGATAGAGTTCACAAATTCATTATCAGACCAAAAAAAAAAAAAAGAAAAAGAAAAATCGAACACAGTCTAGGCTTAATAGGAAGAATAAGCTTCATCATAAAGGGGAGAAGTTTTATCATTACAAAGGCATAGAATGTTTAGGCAAATACACTTATGTTCTTTGATATAGTAAAATGTATCTATTTAAAATTCCTTTAAACAGGATTTGTTTAGGACAGCAGCTTTGTTTTAAAATCTTCTATAGTTTCAAAAACATTTCTTTCTTTATTGAATCTTTGTAGTTCTTAAAAGCATAAGGTATGTCCACTCGGAAACCATGAGAGAGACCCTGCAGCCTCAGGACCAAGTCAAATCCTACCCTCTAACTAGTAATTTTCTACCATTACATAACGTTAATAAATAACCTTCAATGACAGCTATGAATGGAGACTTGCTTTGTGGCAGAAAACACCCCAATATTCAAAGATGCTACAGCTGGGGGAAATGTCTTCTAAATAAAGAAAAAGCACTTAAGATCGCTCCCCCCACAAAAAGTCTTTAGTTTTACAAATTTTCTTTAAAACAGTAAGCGAAGCACCACATTCTTTCTTCTTATCACAATATCTTCCGTCCTCTTAATATAATTAACAAGGATAATTATTTATTTCAAGAAACATTATACCTTTCATTTATCCCATTCTTCATATTAGAAGTACTATGTTTCCCAGTGTATGTACACTAGACACTGGGATAATGAATGAAATATAATAATTTGGAGGGAATATGTAATTTATAACCAAAACTTACCCAGCATTGCATATTTGCATATTTACAAGTTAGTGTATAGCTCTGACTTGGATTACAAAGTGCGAAAGGAAATTGTCAAAATGATTGTAGTGCAGAATAGAACATTTTCCCCTTTCCAGGAATCGTTTCCACTTTGTCTCCAAAGTAGCAAATCAACAGCATCGGACGTGTGGTCTCGGTGGAGGCAATTCTGGTGGAATCTCAGGTTCTGGTTGTAATGAGAGGATGCTATTGGACAATTCATTCCTTAAAATATCCAGGGGCATCTTCAGGATAAACAAAAGACGAACACATTTTAACTATACAATATAAGTGCTTTGCAAATCGTACAATTACATAGGAACAAAGTATTTTTATATAAAGATTGCTAATCATCAAAGTTTAATTAGACATTCAAATATTAAGCCAAAAAAACCCCCCAAAACCAGGTTCAGGGTGCATCATGTCACAACACAAACACTGTCCAGCCTACTTCACAACATGTGGTAGAAGAAAAAGACGGACCTCAAACATGTATTTTCACAACCCAGTATAAAAAGTTAGTGCATTAATAAGTGAAAAAACTGTTTGGCATTCTCAGGGGCTGTGTCATTGCTGAAGAAATAGCCTCTCTTGCCAATTATATAAACAACCATTGTAACGGAAGCTTCTGAATTATGTGTCAACTGAGCAGATGATATGTAATAATAACATAAAGTTCTTACTAAAAAATCTCTGAATGTAAGCCTAAAGGTGCCTGAAAAAAACCACTGTTGCTCAGTGAAGCTGTCTAGCAATTTTCCTGGCACTCAGCATCACGGAAAGGCCTTGGCAACGGAATGAGGCTCCTGCTAGAAAGCAGAGCACTGAGTGAGGCAAGGACCAGGGGCTTCTTGGACAGGACATCAGAACATTTCGCTAGGTCCCCACAGTCTGTATCTAACTTGATCCTTGTGGAGAACAGGGGAAAAAGAAAAGCAAACATCAAATAAACATGATACACCGTTACACCGGCTCTGGTCCCTCTACCAAACCGTACTCAAGGCTAACCAAATACACCAGACACCGATACCAAAGACACTGAAAACCACTGGATGCGAAACAGCTGCCGTTCACAGCAAGCTGCAGGACTCTGGCTAGGTTGACAATTTCACCTGGTCCTTAAACCTGAGAAAAACGATGGTACTTACCTTTCGAAATAAAACATTCACACCCAAGAAATAATAAAAGCAACAATTAAAAGGTTACAGATGAAGTATTCATATTTTTTTACCTTTTTCAGAATGTCATCAACAAGTTTCAGAAATATTTCGTCCACGTTGAAGTTATCCTTGGCACTGGCTTCACAGAACCGCATCCCAGTTATCTGCTGTGCAAACTAAGAAAAAATAAAAGATTTTTTCTCTGTGTGGTGTGCAACGTAGTATAAGATACGAGCATGAGGCCTATGACTAGAGGAGGCATACCTTCTGGGCTTTAGCTTTGGGACAGGTTTGTAAAGTGCTGTTTACACTCAACTACGAAGTTCACAATTATAGTAAATTCCTACATTTATAAGTAAATAACAAAACAAAACAAATGCCTATGGCGACACTGGGACCTCCAAATCAAATTACGTGCCCAAGTTTTTAAAACTGTAAAGTATCTGACATTTAAAATGTGAATATCATTGATTCGCCAAAGAAGGTTAAAATACACTGGAGTAAGCGAAAATCATGAAAGCAATTTTATGCTTTAAAAAAATGTTTCTTTGTATAAAATGTCAGGTTATGTCATAATGCAGCATATACTAACATGGCTTTTTTTTTCTTCCATTTGAAATTGAATTTAAGGGAGCAGAAAGTTAAAAAAAAAAAAAGCCAACATACCAGAGCTGTCTGGAAAGAATCCAGCCATGTCATACGAAAAATAGAGGCATTTATGGCTGGATTTTTTCTGGACAGCCCTTGTATGAAAAGGATATGATTGAGTGATAACTGCATGATTATTTTATAATTTTAAAAATAAGTAATTTGTTGAAAGAAAAAGTACGTAACTGCTAAATGTACAAAGTGTGGGAACTATGACTCCTTTCTTCTCCCCATATTTCTCTCACCTTTTCACCTTGCTGTCTGGTGATTTCTCTGTCAGTTTCACAGTCCAACTTATTTCCAACTAAGAGAAGTTCTGCATCTTCTGAAGCATACTGTGGAATTTTAAAAGAAGCTGCATTTCAAAGATGGGCATTGTCATATGCTGATAGGAAATGTAAACCAATCCAGTATTTTTCCCTCATTTGTTCATTCACTCCACAAATCTTGGAGCATCTCCTCTGTCCCAGGCAGGACGGGTTACTGTGGTGTCTAAGACGGTTTTAAGAAGGCTCACAACGTTTCAACAGGCACTATGAGACACAATGTTCTTAGCCTTTGACCAATAATTCCTTAGAATCTACCCGTAGGAAATGATTCAAAAAAGGCAAAAGCTATACTTAAAATGATCATCAATCAAAAAAACCTAAAAGTCCAACAAAACAGATGAAGAATGAAATAAGTTAAGGTACATAAAAGAATGCAGCCATAAAAAAAACCAACCAACCAACCACACAAAACATGCTTTGGAAGAACACTGAAGGACACAGGAAGGCCTTCATGATAGAATAGTTAGTGAAATAAGCAGGATGTAACACTAAATGGAGTATGAATCCAATTTGGTTTCTCAGGATGGCAGACTATAGACATTAAAATTTTGGTTTTGTGCTTTTTTGATTTTCCAAATTTTCTGTAATGATGCGGTAGCATTAACTTTATAATTAGGAAAATAATCAAGCTATATTTTCTAAGTTTTAAAAAATATATAGGTGCAACAGAATTTCTCTTTAAAAAGGTTAAAATCTCTTAAATAACTCATTTGATTTTGTGTATTCAAAAAAACTGCTTGAGATAAACTGCAGCAAAAGGCACCTGAATGGCATGACCTCGGCCAAGTTATTCAGGCTCTCGGTCTCCTTATCAGTAAGGAGTAATAGGTTAAGAGTAATAGGCTGGTATGGAATTAGTATAGTGCCTGGTACAAATAAGCTTTCAAGAAATGATAGTAGTTCCCCCCCAAAAAAGATAAAAAGCAAGAATCAAATATCAAAGGGAGGAGAGCACTAGACCTCAAGACCTCAGCAACATCACAAACTGAAGTGCCTAATAGGGCCCTTAGGGTTGAGGTCATTGCTTTTGGTTTTAAATCCATTATATTCTGAAAATTTTAACCGGCAATGAGTACTGCCCCTTTTTGATTTCCTGTGGCCTTAGCATGGGAGGAAACCACTCCAGCAACATGCCACTGCAGAGCCCAGGGCCTGGGCAGGATGGACAGCTGAGCGGGAGCAGGCTAAGGGCAGGGCCAGCCTCAGGTGCCATTCATCTCTGCAGCCCTGGTAACCCTGGTCCCTAACACACTGACAACAGGCTGGGTAAAACTGGCAAACATTCTCCAATATTATCTAACAGATGGATTTAATACAATTTGTAAACAAAAATCCAATTTATAATATATTAAATGTGGTTGTTAAGCAAAGGAACTAAACATCAAATTTTGCATAAAGGGAAGAAAACTTCTCAAAATGCAGTCACTGTATATATACCACCACACCTCCCACCAACTGCTGTCTCCTAGTTGTGTATTTTGGGTACATGTTTCTTAGAGAGGAACCCACAATTACATTATTAATATAGACACTTTTATCTATCTATCTATCTAGTCAATCACGAGCCAAAGGGTAAAATCTCGTGTTCAAAATGAGGAACTAAAAAACATCTGCAGTGTCCATAGGCACCATGGAGCACGCCATCTTCTCAGGGCTGTTACTCTGTGGACACTCACAAAATGAGCATCCAAGTGAACTTTCTATAGAAACGAGAATGTCCTGTATCCAATTCCATGGAAGCAGCCTGATACACAGGAATGAGCATGTTTATGGTCTGAAGTCAGACAGCCCATGGCACCAGAATAGATATCCTGGTTTTATTATTTATAAGCTGATTCTGGATAACAGGAATATATACCTACTTTGACTGTTAAAATATGGATTAAATGATATTCAGTATGTAAAAGCATGCTTCATAAATATGTTTTCTCCTCCTTCCTTTTATAATGATTAGCACACACAAAGAATTCACATCTGAGAGGAAAATGCAACACCTACCTTATCAATCATCTTCATCCATTTTGGCAAATCATCAAATGTCTCCTTCTTAGTAATATCATATACTAATATTATCCCCTTGGCACTTCTATAATAAGCTGAGGTAATGCTGTTGAATCTCTCCTGACCTGCTGTGTCCCTAAGAAACAGCAGCCAAAAATAAAGTAAAATTAAAAAAAATCAGTTCCCAAACAATAACCATAGTAAGCAACTCCACATGTCTGTGCACACTCATTATTAGTGGGGAGAGCTTTTCTGAGCTAGTTACATTCAAACAAAAACATAAAGAAGTCCCGGTTTCTTTCAAAGCAGGATTTAAAAAAATGAGAATTTTTATGGCAAAAAAAGTGGGTGAGGAGAGGAAGGTAGGTAAATCCCACATAATTAAAAGATGCTAAAATCCTATACATAGTAAAACCTTAAGTTTTAAAAAACACAATATTTTTCCAATGTGGAAACTCATGCAGAATTATCATTAAGTGTAAAAGTAATTGTTAATTTAACTTATCCCTCAATGGCTTACTTAAGCTAACATTAGCTGTGTAATGTATTTTTTGACATTCTAGAGTAAAATTCTAAATGTATACAGTAATTTAACACCATAATTACACAAATACA
The DNA here is from genome assembly GCA_004026885.1 of Lyroderma lyra. NCBI lineage: Eukaryota > Metazoa > Chordata > Mammalia > Chiroptera > Megadermatidae > Lyroderma > Lyroderma lyra. Next base: position 11,377 of record PVJL010008763.1, read on the forward strand.
CTTGACCACTTGGCTCCCCCACAAAACCATAAACTTTGTTCTAGAAGGCTCCAACTGCCCAATCTACCACACTGAGAGGAAAATTGTTATGAAGGGGAATAAGAGGAACAGCAACGATAAACAAGGAGTTAGGCAGCGGGGCTGATGCTAAACTTTTACTTTTTTCTTTTCACTGTTAGATGTATTGGGGTGACACTGGTTAGTAAAAATCACACAGGTCCCAGGTGTACAGTTCTACAGCGTATCGCCTATGCGTTGTGTTGTGTGTTCACCACCCAGAGTCAGTGCTCTTATTTTTAATTATGAAGTGTTATGCTCAGGTTGGTTTTTCCAGGTATTTTGCTTCTATAAATTGGCATATTGACAGGTATATATGTCACTTCCCTGATTTCCTCACAAAAACAGTTTCCCATAAGCTCTGCCCCAGAGGCGGGGCCATGCACTGTGATGCAGAGTCCCAGGCATCAGGGCTCTATTCTTGCCTCTTTGGAAAACGCAACCTTCTGAACTGAGCTCAGTTTCCTGATGTGTAAAATGGCAAAAGTGTGAACAGCCTCAATGCGAGGCAGTTATCAACAAGGAGGAAATGTATGGACAATAATTTAAACGACTTAAGCCTACAACTCTCCTTTAAGCAATCTCAAGGGCTAATATCTGATTTTATTGGTGAGAATCCCCCACTAATGAAAAATAGTGTCTTGTTATTTTCTTAATTCTTCTAAACAGAGGTGTGGTCAAAGGGCAAAGGAAGGGAGATAACCAAATAGATTTGCAAATACAGTAAAGTTTACTATTCTCCGACTGCTACTCTGAAATCTAAGAGCTATTCAAGAACCTCTCCATTTCAACAAGAAGAATGACACAGGCACACTAACAGTGTACAGAAGCTGGCTGAGACCTATTCTGTCCACCTAATAAGCCAAGAAACTGCTTGAGACAAATGAGGTTCAACGGACTGGGCTTCTGATCAGGAAAACGATTTCTTTGAAGATGACCTATAACTTAGCTTTTCCCCAAAAGCCCTAACTCCTGGCATCCTGCGAGGTGCCATGGTAGGTTGTGATGAAGTAAGCCAGGGGCAATGGAATAGCAAAAACAAGTTTCCTCACTGCAAGTCAATTCAAAGCCTACAGCAGGATAGCACACGAGTTTCCAAAAGGGGGACAGAGTGTGCAATTGTTTTCCAAAGGCCATTTCCCTTGAGGTGTAACCTTGCAGGACTGTCCCTAAAACACCCTTTGGCAATAGTGCTATAATTTATGGCTTTGTTCAGGTTGGACTTGCCATCAATCAGTTCACATTACTGATGTGATGCCAGACAAACAAAAACGCTTGTTGGCAAATTCACTTGCACATAAAAAGGAAAGCCATTGGCTTTTTGTTCCAGAGGATGTAAGAATCCTCTGCTGCCTTGAACTGGAAGGGCCAGGAGGGCTGAGGCTGGTCTGTTTTTGTCCACCAGGGTCCAGCAGTGTGCCTGGCCCAGAGCAGGCCACCAATCAATGTGTGCTGAGCAAAAAGATGCGTGTTTAAAATGCAAAAGTCGATGCCCCTTCAAGGCAAAATAAACTGCTTTTTGACAGAACTGCCAAAAAACTGGAAAACTGTCTAGCATACATGGGGACGAAATTCTTCAGGATTTCTAAAAACAACTCAAAGGCATGCTAATAAGCACCTTCAAGATAGGTGGGAAGGATTCAGATACTACTTCATTTACATAAGGAATCAATGAATAAAATTTCTGAAACCTTTGGCATTTCGGGGCATAATTAATTCTTTTAAACCAGCAGAATTAAATCTTTCATAGTATGGTTTGCCATTCGATCTCCAGTTGTGGCTTATTCACATTAAGATCTGATCAAATATTTGTAATATTTTAAAACAATCTCTAAAAACCATCAAGAACATTTCACACTCATTTCTTTGAAAAGCAAAAATAATACATTTTCCTACTCCACAATCTGTGGTTAGCACTATATAGTTGCCCCACAAATTTAAACAGCAATCAGATATAAGAGCGTCATTGAGCATTTTGGGAATTACACACTTTAATAAATCTTTATTCTAAGTAATTTTAACCTGGCTTTTAGTGTAAATCACCTTCACACTCTTACCGATATGCAATGAATTAAAATCCAGAAATTGGGGGCTCAACAACAGAGAAATTAGAGATAATAAAAGTTTTTGAAAAATTATTTTTATTTTATTATGGAAAGAATACAACATCAGATCTACCCTCTTGACAGACTTTTAAGTGTAAAATACACTATTATTATGCATAGGCACATGTCATACAAGAGATCTCTAAAAGAAGTTTTATAAAATTGCAACAATTAAAGGCATTTTGATATAGTTTAAAAACCTGTTACATAAATAGCATACTTAGGAATCTTGGAAACATTAGTAAGTTAGCTGTCTCTGTTGGCAATACAAGAAAAGGACAAGAGACCTCAAAATGCAAAATCTGAAGCACTCATTCTAACACAAATAAATGAGCAAATAAGTTTACAAAAATTCCAATGAGGACACATTAACTAGTTTATCTCTCTCCATATACGGCCAGCCAGTCATTCCTTAGATTCCATCCTTTTGTGCCTGGTTCTGGATGTGTGAGGTAGAAAAGCATCTTCCTTTGAGAAACTGTGCCATATGGCCAAAATAGTGGAGTTGTGAGAATTTTTTATTTTCTGTTTCTTTCAAAAGCTTCTTGGTTTGATTTATTTTCCCTACTAAATTATGTGTTATCACATGTGGCCAAAGAGCAGGATAAATGGAATGTCAATTCAGTTCAACAAGTATTCATTAAATACCTACTATATGCCAGTACCATAATAAATCCCCCACATGTCTCCACTTTTCAAAAAATTAGATACCAACCTGATTGTGCTTTTATCTTTCTATAAAGATGCAGCATCCTAATATTTCCCCTCTTTACCTCCATGAACCCAAATTTTCACTGTAGTGATAAAGGGCTGATTTCTAGAGATTTACAGTAAATCACATTTACTACAGCTTGCATTAGATCTTACTATTATTTCTCTCTCTGCTTTTGGTACAAATTGAAAAATTCCTGTAATTTCTGTTTCCCCAAGTTGGGTAATTACTAATCTGAAGGGCAGATGACATGCCCTACCACTTCCAAGCACAGAATGAAAGGAAAGGCGTCTGATGTCGATATAGGAACTCCGGTGAAAACCAAATTCCCTAACAGTGAAGACTAGCATGATGAACAGAATGAGGGGCCCTTATATAAAGCATTTTAACTCTATGTATGTCTAAAGGTACGACATAAATTTCACTGCTTCGAGTCCATTTCAACTCAATGACTCTAAGTCACGGTGTCCAACTTCTAGGACAGCATTTGGATATAAATTCATGAAACTATATTCTAGTAGATGCGTTTTAATTTTAGTGATATTGGTTAGTAAAATCACATAGGTTTCAGGTATACATCTCTACAATACATTACTGATATATTGATTCCATTGTGTGTTTACCACTCAAAAGTCAGTTCTCCTTCCATCGCCACATATTTGACCACCTGTCTCCCCTTTAAGTTCTTTATATACATACATGTAGAAACATCTTAAGTACAGAGATGAGAAAATGGTCCTTTCTCTAACCACATATAATTAAGGATCTGAAAAATGTGGCAATGACATAAAATGTGATCTAAAAATGTAACAGTGACATCTGTAGTTTTTGGTACCTTTAACCTTTAGGAATCTATAGTAAATAGTATTTTCTTAAGATTGTCTATATCCAGACATCAACAAGAAAAAATGTGTTTCTTCTAACACCACCTCTCTATGAAAACTGACAGCAAGGTTTCCATGGACTGACAGTCTGAAAGTCGGAGCACAGCTATTATTAGCAGTCTCTTTGAAGAACTCTTTCCATTTACACTGGCTCCTCTTATGCCCTCAACTGGTGACAGTCAAGTGACTACAACCTGCCTATGAAAAAGCAAACTCCAAGAGCAACAGTACAAGGACTCCTGCTAACTCCAAAACAAGCCATGTGTTACTTTCAACAACAAACTATGACTTCAATACTTTTACCTGCTGGACAATAATGATGGACAGTAATGAAGTCCTACTTCCTAACCAAATCATTGGGATATTCCCTGCAGAAAACTTGCAATTAGCCTTTCAATAAATTCAATGACTCTTATTTTTCCTCCCTCAGTTACATTCCTCACCAGTGTTGTAGTTTTGAAGATTTTGGGAATAAAGTCTGAGGAGTGATGAACCAAGCAGAGGCAGAGGAGGAGTTCCTTGGGAGAACACTTTACACCCAAGAGAGAAGTCTTTCCAGGGTGTCCCACGTGTTTCTCAGAACTGCACTATCACATGTTTCCCCATGGACTGGGGTTCACAGTGCAGGGCCCTCTTAGATCACAGTCAAAGGCACTGAAGTGAGATTCTAGAAGTATCCAGTGTCACCAGCACAGACTTTAGTGGGCAGAGCTCCGGGAGGCACAGGGCATTTGGACACACTTTTGTAAATCAGATTACTACTGCCAGAGATGAAAACTGTGGTATTAACATATTAATTAAGGCCAGACAGGCCACAATGGCAACATTTAAATCAGAGGTGTCCAAACTTTTGGCTTCCCTGGGCCACACTGGAAGAATTGTGGGCTGCACATAAAATACACTGGTAGGTGAAGAGCTTAAAAAAACAAAACAACAACAACTACAAAAAAATGCAAAAAACATCTCATGTTTTAAGAAAGTTTACGAATTTGTGTTGGGCTGTACTTGAAGTTGTCCTGGGCCGCATGTGGCCCACGGGCTGCAGGTTGGACAGGCATGATTTACACACTGCTGTCATCCACTAAGAAAGCTTCACGAACTTTCTAATATTAGCTATGTCTCCTTTTTGAGGCAAGCTCCATCAAAAAGTGTCTGGCCCACAGGTGTCATGTACAGAGGTGGACATAGCCTGAATCCTTTTAAAGATAATCTTTACATTAAAGAGCTTAAAATTAGAAACAACAGTTAATGTGAAAGATACTTTGTTGCCATTTTCTTCCTTTTTTTGCAGGGGAGGGGGGTTCCCCGGCTGGGAATCAAACCCAGGCCCAGGCCGCAGCACTGAGAGCGCCGCTGCCTACCCACTGCACCACCAGGGAAGTCCCTTTGTTGCTATTTTCAGAGTTCAAAATATGGGTGGCAATATAGTCTGCTGCTTTTCCAATCACGGGCTAATATTATATAATAAGAAATAGCCATTTTTTTCATATCAATTATTTGGGCAACACTGTCAATGTTTCATAATCAAGTCAAAAAACACAATATGAAAAACAAAAACATGAAACAACCCCCCCCCACCCCCCGACAAATCCTTAAAGTGGGTTATACAGTCACAGATGACCAAATGAAGACATTACCTCAGACACCTCCGGTGGGCAAGCAGTGCTGGTTCGACTGCAGCTGTGCCCCAGACTGGGACACGGATGAAGAATGAAGGCATGGCACTAACACTCAAGCATTAGGTGATCGATGATGCCACAGATGAGGCAGCAATTAACGCAGATGAAAGCACACACACACACGGTGGACAAACACTCAGAGCGGAGGTGACCTGCCGAGAGGAGTTAGTAAGCTGAGTACACTTCTGCTGGGTTGTTAAAGACAAAAGGGCATTCTCAGAACACCTCAGCGGTCACTTTTAAACCATCACCAGACCCGATCCTTTCTCTGCAGATCGGCTTCTTAATGCCTCCAGTGGGCTGGGAAGAGCCAAGAGAAAGCTCTGAGAGCTGGGCACAGTTGTAACACTGCTGGTTTGGTCTCTCGTAGCATTCTAACACGAGAAAGGGGCTGTGGATTCATTCCCAGTGGGCACTAATGGGGGCACTGTGCCATCAAGGACAGCCCCTGAAGGGTCTCTGGGTGATCTGTCTTGAAACCTCAAATCTGGTTAGAAACGTACTGGACTTTTTTTGAACACTATCAAACAAAATACCATTGAAAACATGAAGACAACCATTTGAGCAATCATCTTAATGATGATATTTTTGTGAAATGATTTGAAAATAGAGGCATAAAGGCAACAAACTATCATTAAAGAAATATTCTTTCTACAACTCCCATGGGCAAATGGAGTACGAAATACTGTTCTAAATTCACTCTCTCACTGTTCATTTTATTTAAACATGAGCAAAGGAGAGGAAAAGGAGGAGAGGCAAACCAGCTCAAACGGTTAATTTTATTAGACAAGCATATGGACTGTTAAACACATATGGCAATTACTGGGTGCGGATTCTACACTTACCAGATTTGTAATCTAATTTTCTTTCCTCTTAGCTCTACAGTTTTGATTTTAAAGTCAACACCTATAAATAAAACAAATAAAGATGAAGCAAAAACAATAGATATTTGTCATAAAACATAATCTTATCTGTACATTTTTAAATCATTATCAGCAAAACAAAGAACTGATCATTAAACCCAAAAGGAAAAAGCAGAAGTACAGCAGTGTCTGTGACTGTCCATCACTCTACACTTCAATACACAACTGTAAGTCAGCCTACGTCGTTTTACTCTGAAATATTTATATAGTTATTTCATAACATAGCTTGTTAGTACAAGTTTAGCAATAAAAACCATTTAAGAATACATTTAACAATTACATTCACAAAGGGCTTCAGTGTATGTGCTGTCGAAGCGAGCATAACAAAGGGCTTTAAGAGAATGTTATCTTGGGAAAATTCTCATACAGAATGCTGGAAACTTAACCTTGATTGCAAAAAGCCTTACTCTGAATTTAGAAATTTTTACCTAAATTGTTTTAGCATTCTTACAAAATTTAGTTAATATATAACTTTTTTTATTATACTGTCAAGTGCAGGAGAGAAATTATTTTTTAAAAATTTACTCATACAAATTAACATACCCAATTTTTATATATTTTAATTTTAAAGAAGTAAACCATCATGCATCACTGTCCCTTTTCAATTCTGCCTTCAAAGCTTCAGGTAATTTTTAATCCACATTTTTACTTATGTATGCTACCTTACAATGCTTCTAAGTCATAGGAAACTTAAAATATTTCAGAATATTTCTCACATAATTTTCACAACTAAGAAATGTAAACCAAAGGGATGCTGGCTAAATTTGAGAACTAGAAACATAATCTCTACAGAAACTACTTCCTGACTGCTTTGTAGGAACCAGTCTCCCCATGCTGCTGGGCCTGCAGCAGGCAGGAGCCACGTCTGTCAGTGAGTGCCACATGACCACACGGAGAGCAGGGACCCCACTCCCAGGCCCTCCATCTCAGGGAAATGATGCAATACTTCAAAGTCAGATGAGGTTCTTGAGGTGAAGCAAATGGCATGTGACTAGCTTTTATAATTAGTAACACACTGCAGACACCAATGCAATACCAAAAGACATGTTTACAACCCTGGTTGGGGGGTGAGGCAGCAGCTCTCTTATGTACAATATTGAGAAGTTGCATGAATATCAAATGTCACAAGAAAACAAAGCTAGAGAATACACTACTTCATGTCAATTCTTGAACTCTTAGACCAGCCATGATTTCAAATGTCACTGAGTGACACCTGGTTAATTCAATTTCACTTTCAGTCCTGGAACATTTTGCTTTTCAGTGTCAAATGACACTCTAAAACAGCCCTGAAACAGGAAGCATGTTTGTGTACCACCAACATCCTTAGAATTCCTTAATGACTCAACCACAAGGAAAGAGCATAGCTTAAAGTGATATTTTACAAGGCACAAACAGCAGCCTAGAGATATTTGCTATGTTCTGATTTTAAAAAGGCACAGCTCAATCACAGAATACTGTCTTCTTTATATTACCATGAAGTTGGGACCGCACCATGTTACTCTGTGATGGTAATTTACAAATCAAACTCATATTCTGTCATGAGCACTAGTCTACAGAGGGTGCCAAAATACGTATACACATTTTAAGAAAGAAAAATCCTGTACTAAAATGGTAATACTCAATATATACGAATAACAAAAGATGAATACAAGTCACATTTGACTTCTGCACTTGTAAGAGGTGCTCAAGTGGTGACCATCAGCATCCAGACACTTCTGATGACGGTGAACTACTGCTTGAGCAACACTGACCAAAGTGTCCACTTGTATCGCTGTGCATGCCATCTCAATTTCCTTCCAAAGTACTGTCACTGTAGCCAGTTTTCTACCATCCACCACATCCTTTAAAGTCCACCACAGGTAGAAGTCAAGGAGTGTTAAGTCAGGAGAACATGGGGGAAACTCAAACAACATTCCTGAATTTCAAATATCACCTCAAAATGGTCTTGTGGTCCTTGAACAACTGTGCTTCTGCCATTTTCTTTCATTGTCCTGCCTGTTGCTTGGTGATGCTAGCTTTCATTTGATTAATGCCATCTTTTGAGCGAACATCATACTACACATTGCTACCATAATTCAACTTTGAAAAGTAATACATAGATAGCATCTCTTAAAATGTGCATAGATTTTTTTGGCACCCCTGGTATTTTATTTTTGTTTCTAGTTACTTTTTTTTTTTTTTAAGTTTGAGTTAAGGGAGCTGTAACTTTTAGTAAAATGAATCACAGTGGCTGCTACTTTATTGAAAAGAATTGGCAGGTGATACTTATCTTGTGACCTCTGCTTCAAATCAACTAAAAGAATCCTTTGAAACAGCCAGAGCAAATAATTTTTGTTTTGATGAGCCTGTTTTCTCTGCTAAGAATTGTTCTGAGCCTGAACATGTCAGACACTCCTTTTCAACCAACTTGAACAACTTATCTAACTTTAGCAGTCTTACACTAGGACTATTTTGTAACCACAAAGTTTAATAAATAAAAATAAAAAGGCATTAATATTTAAAATCTGGAGATAAATGGTAATATTATCATGTGCTTATAAATACGTCACTAATTTTAATAGGAAAACACAAAGCAAAGATGACAGTGAATAGGATTAATAATCTGTTTAGCCAAAATGAAGACCAGCTAGTTTTAGTGAACAGATTAATGACAAAGTAACTAACAGAAAAGTATTCAGTGGCTAAATCTGAAACTCCATAAAAGAAAACAGCTCAGAGTATCCTCTCTTAAGTGAGACATCCGTCACCACATCTAACAGACACTAAGTAGCTTACAATAAAGCTTAAAACATATCATTGTATCCAAATATACAACATTCTTAAAAATATTTTTACATCAAGTGAAAAATATTTCTTAATGTTGTCTACTTTTAATATTTGCATGTAATAGAAATTCTAACAATCCTTAATAAAAGGTAACAAGTCATTAATAGCCTCAAATATTCACCAGATTAATTTGGGGAAAAGTCAGCATAGAGAAGCTCCTCACTGAGAAGGAATGCCTAGGACCCAGGCTTATAAATAATAAGGACAAAAAGGCTGGCAACTTCATTTCCATCCCAAGTCCTTGCTGAAAACCCAGATTCCCATAGGTCTCTGAGTAACAGTGGAAGCGATCAGCCCCACTACTCGATCAGTTGATGGGGATAGTCTCTGCCTTCAAAGAGCTTGATCAATACTGGCCTAAACCAGCACCCTGTGGGTTTGGCAAAGAAAAGCTTTTCTCTGCTGTCTTCTGTTACAGAACCTCCTGCTCTGCCCAGAACTTTAAGTCCTTAGTGACTTCCTATCTGAACTCTGCTGATGACCCCATCCCTTGCTCTCATTCCTCATGTGTGTTCCCAGTTCTTGGACCTGAACTCTCTTCTAGCCCTTGCCACATCGCTGCTTCTTTATTGTTGGTGTCCCCTCTGATGACACTGTCACCTTTGACTCACAAAAGCCTAGGACACTGCCTGACACACAACAGCAGCTCAATAAATCTTATTAATGGAAACCCGCCCTGTCCTTTCCACCACATGGTGGATATGTAAGGAGAAATCCTGACTGCTTTTGGGAAAATTAGGAAAATTCAGGACTCAGTTTTCTTTCTCATTTTTTATTTCAAAGCCCAAACAAAACACTAAAGCAGTAAAAAAGGAAGGGCATGTGTTCAGAGTGTGTCTGGTGGGCAGAGCAGTGGAATGGAAGCAGTGAAATGCAGGGGTCCCTAGCACACACACATCACCCCAGCAATCGAATGTTTCATTTCTCCTACAATTCCTGTTATTGATGGAAAATCCTTAGAGGACAGGGCGGTCTAAATACGCCCACCTCCTCTCCCTACATACACCCATCCCAGGGGTTATAACGCTAACGGTTTATGCAGTCACCTAGATGGGAAGTTGCCCAATGGTGAATTATTCCGGCAACAGTTGACCTTTCATTAAGCTTACCAATATTATGGAAGTCTTTCTAGAAATATTCTACTCAGAAAGGAAGGACACAGGTCACTGGGTTAGAATCCCCAATCAGTGGGTGTGCACTGCTCTGTTTGACTCACCGTGTCTTCTTGATCTTAGTTACCTTTAATAGTAATGGTGGTGGGCATCTGTCAAACACGCTGTGCCTGACTCCAGCACACGGAACCCCGCAGTCCTCGTTTTACAGAGGACACCAGAGTCGAGAGAGGACCAGGTGATGTGCTTTAAGGCTACAGCACATCTAGTTGAAGTTAGACTGAAATTTATAACACTTCACAATCAAAAGTTGTTACAATAAAAGTCAGACGCATGACAAAAAGGCAAAGTGTGAAATGTTCTGCAGGTGACCCAGAATCACCACAATCAAGGTGTTAAAGAAAAAAGCCTAACTTTGCAATCTGTCTTTTTTCTTTGTATTTGTCTTGTATAAATCTTAGCAATAACAACAAGAATGGCATACTTCGTTCTGGTAAAATCTGTAAGTTCCCCTTAAGGCAAAATATTTCCAAAATATTACTGTATTTCTTTTTGCTGGGCCATAAGAAGTTACAAAAATGAAAATAGCAAAAATAAACAGAAGCTTCTTTCTGCACATTCCTTTCCAGCAAAAGCTAAATAAAAACAAAAATAGCACCAGGGTCCATGCCTGTGATTACAGCTGAATGGTCGTCCCCCACTTTTCCTTCCCTGCCCAGCTCTCCTCTGCGCTGCCTCCCACCAAAGGTCCGATTTTATTTAACACTTTTCAGGAAACTGAAGGATTCAGACTTTGAAATAAGTCGCAACTCAAACAGTGGTTGGGGTGTTCCTGCTACTTTATAATGACTATCTTAAATTTGTACCATGGCTTTTCTTGCAAGGATATACACCTTATACGGTATCATCCAATTTTGGATATAATACACCTACCAAGGGAGAGGATCTCCAGCATTTCCACTGAGTTGAGAATGAGAGAAGCAAAGCATCGAAAAAAGGTAACACGAACTGGCTGTCAGTAGACCATCTTTCAATTCCTGTACGATGGCACCCGAACTTGTCAAATCCTATTATTTAATGTTATCTGGCTTTTTCTTACACTGTTAGGAATATTCAATGAAATAGAAACTGAGTACTATAATTGTAAAATATTCTCATCATCTGAGAGACAGGCACCAGTAAAATAACATGCTCATAAGGCCTGAGGATATCAAATGTCTCTCCTAAGTTTACTAAGATTTGCCTCTCTTTCATTTCAGACTGGGCATGGCTCCACTCCAGCATATCAAGACCACCCTGTGTCTCTATGTCCGACACGTGCAGGAGCACAAGACAGCCTTGCACTTCACTGGCACACACACAGTGAAAACCACCAGCTCCACCAGGCAGGGAGAGAAGAGTCTGAGCTTTCCAAAGGAGAGGCCTGGGGAGGTAAGTACGGGTGCCACATCTGAGTCCATCAGCACAGGCGCTTCCATGTCCATGAAGCATGCGTGTACGAAAGACTTTCACAGAAGAAGGTGTATCCCCTTCACAATAAAAAGATGAAGAACTAACTCTTTTGTGGTGTTCACTATGTCTCAGGTACGAGGTTAAGGGCTTTATACGTGCACATATACTCACTGCAGTATATCCTCTTAATAAGTCTATGAGGCAGATATTATCATTGTGCGTTACAGACAAAAAAACTGAAGTCAAAGAGGTTAGTTAGTAACTTGCCCAGGGTCATCAAGCTGTAAGTATTAGAGCACAGACGTGAACCTGGGCAGAATGGCTCTGGGCTTAGCTCTTTCCTGCACAGCCTCATCTGATAAGTAAGGCGGGAATAACTGGAAAGGAGGTATATACATACTCGAATATTGAATGTTAAAAAAGAATTTTGCATTGCTAGGAAAATTCTGTGAAAGTAAGAGTGAGGGAGGCTGGCTGGCGTGGACAGACCATTCCTACGTCTGCAGCCTTCCTCCACTCCCTGGTCACGGAGACCCAAAAGTCAGTCATTTTGACCTCTTGGTCGCAAGAAGAAAACATTGATGGGGGAAGGAGGATCTGGGGATAAAAAAGACAGATGACATGATGGATGAGTAATATTTTCTTATTATACAAGAAATATAAACTTTCCTACCACTTAGATTGGGTCCATAAAAATGCAAGGACTGCTAAATGGGTTTTGTACCTTACCAAGGCCATGTGTTTACATTTTGATATTTCATATTCACCTAGATATATATTCACTATGTATCTATAAAGGGTAAGAGATCATTTTTTGGTATGTTACAAAATTTTTGCAATTGTAATATAAATTAGAAGAGAACATAACTGACATTTATAATGGCCTTTTCTAGCCAGGTACATAAGATATTTTATCTCCATTTATTCCTATACCAGGAGGTAGGAAAACAGTTAAGTCCTACTTATTGTTTTGTTTTTTTTTCCTTTAATGTATGAGGAAAACGAAGTTAATCACTAGCTTAAAGACACACTGAGAGCTTGTGGTAGAGCTGGCACTTTGATCCAGGGCAGTGAGCCCACTCAACTCTGAAATCCACTCTTCCCATAATATCCCCTCACCTGAGGGTGCACCTAGAATGAGTCATGGCCAAGGAAAAGGTCAAGTGTTTTTTTTTTAAGTGAAAATTTGACGGTAGGTGTGTGATTCCCTAGCAGTCTTCTGCTGAGCAGCAAGCCTGAGGAGGGGACACACTGCACAGAACCTAGGTGGCTCACAAGAACAACAAAGCTCCTCATTCAGAAGGGGGCTGGTCTTTCACCTGAGTCCTGGCTTAGAGGGACCTGAAGCTTCTGCATTAAACTAAGCTGCTTGGTGAAGTACAAAAGCCCAGCATTTTACCTCTTTTCTAACATTTGATTATGGCTATCTCCCTGACTCACTTCCCCTTCTGAAAAGGACAAGCCAGGTGAGCAGGTGTTAGCTTTGTGTCCTATAAAATGGTTAGCAGAATAGTGCCTTACATAAATATGAAGAGCCTCTCAAAAATATCTGCTGACTACTGTACAAAGCTGCTTTCTTTATAAATTCAAACAAATACTTAATTAGAACTATGTATCTGGCACCCAAGGCTGGAGAATAATTTGGACCTATCAGTTCTCAAAGGAACCAACTCTGCTTTCTCAAGCCAGTTTCAAAATCTAGTAACAGACTGCTCCTGGAAGACTCCACGGGCTGGAGGGAGAGAAGCAATCTCTAAGAATCTGGATCTCTATCACGCATAATGAAACCTTTCTTCTTCCGTGCCAGTGCAGAACAGTGGAAGAAAAGCTGAGTGCACTTAAGCCAGGTCTTTAAATAGATTTTTATTCAACCTAAACAACCCGACTGCAACTACATTTCCATACTTTCTTTGAAAGATAGCTATTTATTTCACAAAAATGGACACGCTCTCCATAAGCCTATCAGTTTGCATTCAGTTCATTCAATAAACCTAATCATACAATGCACAGCATATGCTGGTATAAAAACTAAATGTTAACCAAGACGTATCAGTCCTTTCACACTCACATCTCCCTGAGTCACTGTTACATCATTTTGGCAGGGGAATGAAACAACACTCCAGAGCTACGGTGTTGGGCTTTTGCAATGGGAATTCTGGATGACTTTCTCTAATTCTCTACTAAGTGAAACACTCAGGCAGATTAGCCATGGCTTGGAAGACTACACACAGATACAGAAGAGTGAAATAAAACACAGAGTTTAGAATTTGAATCCTGTATTAGACATTCATTCTGGGTTTTCTAACAAAAAACTCTGATTTAAGTTTCCAGAATAAAGTACAAGTAGTCAATGTCCCTTGACAGCGAGCAGCTCCACTTCTTTAAGGTAAAGCTGATCAGACATTCGTGGACCGCAATTCATCAATCATGTTGCCTAACATTCCAAGACAGACCCACAGCCATTTCTGCCAGGCATTAACATTCATCTGCTCCTTCGACCCCTGGATTCTGCTTCCAGCTCAACTGCTGGTCTTGATAAAATGCAGTCAGTTACACGCATCACAACGTTTCTCCACCCTCGGAACAGGCAGCCCAAATGCACCCTCGTCTCAACACAGCACTCGAAAGGGAAGCCTTTTCAAAGAGAACACAGGGATCACAGCTGGTAACTGAGTGAAAACAGGGTGTCAGTAAAGGGGTACCATCTTCTAAGACCAGTTACTCTTAGGGGTCAGCCTGAGAAGTTCAATGCACGGCTGCAAAATGAGAAAAACAGAGTAGAGAGGGTCTCAGAACTAAATTTAAAACCCTTTTAATTCTGACTTTCTGACTTTCATGATTTAGGGATGGGTCTACCTCATCTGTGTTTTTTCTTTTTTTAAGTTGGCAATAGTGGTTTTTTTTTGTTTGTTTGTTTGTTTTTTTGAATGTCCTTACTTGGCAAAATAAAAGAATTGGCAATCCTATGTTAGCCTCCAGCACTTTGGGGGAAATTTTACTGCCCAGGAAAATCAGAATTCTGGTCTAGACCACCTTACTCCTACTTTTCCTCTATTTAAAAATGCCAATTTGGGGGAAATTTTTATAAATACATAAAGGGCTTAAGATACATGACACAATATTTAGGTAAGAATTTCAGTTTTCAGTTTTATTTCAATATGCAGTAGGAGACAAGTGATGATAGGGGCACATAGTTAAAGAAAGTCAAATTACACTGATATATTATATCAAGGACATCACTATCTTCACAGGGTTGTGAGGAGGATCAAATTAGACAAGAAGAATGGGCTTCATGATTCTGATCCATCAGAGTGCCACAAAGTAAATATAAATCTCAAAGTAAGCTAAGGAACAGAAATATAGTTAGAAAGAACTCATTGTAGCCCTGCCCACCTGCTGATAGGCTGTGCCACAGTGGCTAAGTTATTTACCTCTCTGAGCTTTTGCTTCCTCACCTGTAAAATGGGGATAACTTTCAGGACTGCTGTGAGGATCAGCAAGAGTGTACTTTTGCTGGTACAAAGTATAATAAATGCTCAACAAATTGCAGCCACTATTAATAGAATGTTATATTTTATATGTACAGACAACTGAATAACTTATTCAAAGTCACAAACTCATGAGTGGCAGAGCCTAAATCAAGAGCCCAGGTTCCTTAATATTACTCTATTTTTATTTATTTATTTTTTTTGCTTTTTGGTATGTGGGTAGCTCCCTGGGAATCGAACCCAGGCCGCAGCGCTGCCAGCGCCAGCGCCGAAGCCTTAAGCCACTACACCACCAGGGAACTCCTTCCTTAATATTACTCTAGTGTTTTTTCTAGAATGCAATGCTGCTGAAGTGGGGGTGGGTGCTGAAATGGGTAAAACCATTTCAATCCAAACAAAATTAGCTGCTAGCTTCCAATAGTTACATAGAAATAAAACAAAGGTTGACAAACATATAATTTCATGGGTTTGTTTTTTTATATGTTAGATAGCTGCGAATTTCTATAACCAACTAGTTTTCTTCTATTTTTCAAACTTCAAAAAGTTGTTCCTGGACTTTTTAAAGAACCTGTCAATCATGCTGGCTATATTAGACTAAGTAACTCAATTCCATGAATACAAGATACCATTTGAAAATAATACTCCACCTAGACAATTTCCATTAGAGTCAATTATTAAAAAGTCTTTTTAGCTTTTCCTATCCTGGTACATTTTGTCTTCTAAACCAAATCAACTTCTGATCTGATTAATAATTTAAAAAAAAAAATCAACATTCTGCTCATTTATAAATTTACAATATAGGTTATCACAAATCCCTTGGAATTTCCACTAGATCTTTTTATAAAAAGTTCAGGTGAGTCTGATTCACTTTAAAAAGGCACTCTGGAGGCATTTTCTTCTAGCCTTTGAATTGCAAAGGCCATCACTTTAGTGAAGCACCTTGGTCTGCGCATGCTCAGACTCCTACCCTCCATGCTGCAGGGCACATGGTATTTTCCAGACACTGCTGTCCTGAGCACATCCAAGCCTGGACATGGTAAGGGTTACGTGCTACCGTGAAAGAGAATCTTTCTCTATGTACAGCTGACTGTACTACATAGAGATGAAACTTGACAAACTGGCCTCAGAAGGACTTAGGAGCTAACTGCTCAGATGGCAGGCATTCAGGTGAGGCAATAACAATTCTACACCACGCCCAAGGCCATATTTAAATAGCATTTTTCTGAAGGAACTTGAGGAATGAATTTATGTTTACAGCATTCCAATAGGGAGGAAGCTTCCCTTGACCAGTCTTCATCCTACCTCTGGTTAGAGGGGCTTCCACTCTGCTCCCCAAATATTCTGCACACATCTCTATCCTTCAATCATCTGATTCCCCAGGACTTTGGGCCACATCTGGAAAGACTCTGTCCTATGCACCCGAGTCCCCAGTGGGTAGCACAGCCCTCAACACACATTAAGTGCTCAATAAGTGATTTGATAAGCGGAAGGAAAAAGCAACTCAGAGCTAGAGTTCAAAAGGGGGTTAATTAGCTTTCTTAGTGTTTTTACACTCTAGATCAGACCAGAAGCTATTATCTTTCTCTGAACTTCCCACAATTAATAAACACTTATTAAGCCAAGTACTGTAGGCTACATACGGAGAAAACAAGAATCCTACCGCATAAGGAACTTCACAATAGTAGTGGTGGGAGTGAATATGTGGATATTTAAGTGTATGTATTTATGTTTGTTTGTGAAGGGGAGAGAGGAACAAAATGCCCAGTGTCCTGGCTTCCAACTTTCTTCCTCATTCCCAAATATTCTATGGAATCTTACCCAATTAGTCTTCCTGTCTCTATGCCAAAGCCGTGCTCATGGTTCCAGTTGGTTCCAGTTGCTATAGGATAAGGTCCACATTCCTATGCATGCAGGCCAAGGCCTTGAAGCATTCATTCTGGATGTCCCCTAATGAGTCTTTTGCAGAATGTGGCTGTGCTGCTCCCCTATGGCTCTGAGTTAGAAAAACCCTTTTTCATCTCTACTCTGCTCCACTAGAAATCACACCTTTGCTCATCTATCTTCTGTCTTATTTCCATCCACCCAAGTCCTGTTATCCACACATTCATTAGTGCCTGTGCTGAATGTTCTTCATCACACAGTACAACTATATTATACCTTATTTTAATATATTTAAAGTGTGAAGCTATAAAAGATTGATAATTCTGAATTGCTTATAACTCTTTCATTTATGCAAGGTACTAAAGTCACAGTTCACAAACCCTCATTTGATGGTTTAATAACTCCCTGTACTTTATATGATCTGAGACTGGATATTTGAATCAGGTATAGTTATGCTACTGCATTTTAATATGATGGTCCCAGAGACAACATTTAAAAAATAAACAAGGTACAGAGAGTACAAATATTTCGTAAATGATATATTCCAAAAAAAGCTTTAAGGGAAACAAATTCTTACAAACAAAACAAAAAGATAGTACAAAATTTGGGGGATTATTTTCCATTAAGACATTTTAAATGTAATGCTTTTTTGTTACATGGATATTTCAAACCAATCCATCCCCAAACTGTACCACCTTGGAATTACCACTGGCTACAATATTAAATTGGACCTCCTCTAAGGAAATCCCTCGTTGCCTATCACTGAAGATGACTACCCTTTATTTTGAAGAACCACTTCTTCTATGGGTTTCCCTCAGCTCTGAAAGCTTTTAAGGGGTTTTCCATGGAAACAACTTTTTCTCACACTCACCTAACAGACCTATGCCAAGTCCCGTACATTTGACTTCATTAGAAAATTTCCCTTGCAGTTTCAATTTTAGGTCCTGTGTGCATTATACTTCCTAATCTGGAGTGTTAACTGTATTTACTTCGATGCTGTACTTCAATTAGCTGGGTGGTAGTGGAGGACTTGTCTCCTCCACTTTTGTGAGTCCCTGGGTTGAGGTCACAGACAAGTACAGCTGAAGTCCTGCCTTTATAGTCAAAAGAAAGAAATTTTGTGTAGTTTTAGTCTTAGTATCTCCAAAGAACCTCCACCGGGAATTTTACACTTCCTTATTTTAGCGCATCATAACACTGAGTTCAAAATTAGAAAATATCCCTGATTTATGGTGGAGACACTCCTCGTGAGACAAAGCTAAGGCACCAAAATTCATCACAGATGACCCACTTTGGTCAGGGGCACAGCTTCAACTTCACTACACTACCTGCCTGCTGCCCCCACCTCACACCACCTTTTTTCTTGGGCGAGTAATGTAAAGGCCAGGAGTTTCTGTGGAGAGAGGCTTACAGTGTCCAATGCATCACTCTGGCTTCATGACCGCCCTTGGAGGGTGCAGGAGGCTGAGACTCCGGTGTTCTATTAGCCGCTCCGACAGGAGCCGGGCGAGGGGCGAGGGGTTTGTGCCAGGAAAGGATGGAGGGCCGGGGGCTCCAAGGGCAAGTCTGCTTGGAGACTACACAGAAATTTCTTCATCTCGCCTTGGGAATAGGATCGAGGGGCTTCCACGGGACTGTCCCCTTCCTAGATTTCACCGAAAGGCCCATCCACCAAATGCAAGGCCACCCAAGATCATACATACAGTTGGAGAAAAGGCTCACAGACGCGGTGAGAACGAGGTCGACAGAGCTAAAGGCACACTACTCGCTCTGGGGGCCGGGGGAGGGCAGCGCCGACGGCAAGAGGGCTCAGCTCCCGCCCAGCCCGGCCCAGCCCCAGATCCCTTACCCACGGTGGACTTGCAGGCCTCGCAGAAGGTGTCGTCGGTGAAACGCTCCATTAGGCTAGTCTTGCCCACGCCGCGGGAGCCGATAATGATGACCTGCAGCTTGAAGTCGGCCGGCCTGGGGGGCTGCTTCCTCCGGCGGGCCTGGCCACCGGACAGCGCTGGAGAGCCCGTGCCCAGGCCACCGCCGCCCCCGGCCCGCCTTTGCAGCGCGGAACCCGGATCCATGCACGCATACGGCTCCCGCTCGGCCCGCCGCCCGCTGCTGCCGCCGCCCGCCCCCCGGACGCGCGCCCCGGACTCCGGCGCCCCTTCGGCCTCCGACGTTCGCCGGGGGTCGGCCCCGGGCTCGGCGTCCGCCCACTCGAGAGGCCCGGGTGGCCCGTGGGCTCCGCGCTGCCGCTGCGCCGCAGGCCGGTTCTCCGCGTCCGCGTCCACCCCGCCGCCGCCGCCGCCGCCGGGAGAGGAGGAAGGGAAACAGCTACTCCGCAGCAGCGGCAGCAGCATCCCGGACGAGGAGGGGCAGGAAGCACAGGAGCGGGGAGTGCGGGCGGGGCGGCCGGGCTGGCGCCCGGCATGGGGCCGGGCGAACGCGCACCCCCTGTCGGCGGGAGGACCGCCCGTCCTGCGCGCTTCGGCCGCGGCTGACTTCTCTCTTCTCTGCCTAAGCTTTCTTGTACCCTTTTGCTCTGCATCCACGGCCTCCAGCTTGCCACCACTCTCTTCCTTTTCTTTTCCATGGGCTCTTTTATCTTCCCTTTCACTTCTATATTATCCCCTTTTCTTTTTCACTCCTTTCCCTGCTTTCCCTGAGCAGTACAGTCCTAAGACACTATGCGGGCTAATAGCTATCTCGCCCCCAAACCTATTACACTCTCAAAATACCTATCCCGATCCAGGGCCGCAACCTACAGTGTTGCCGGGATGCTCCAAGTCCCCTAGCCAGGCCTCGGCCTTTACACCCGGCCAAACTGGGGGTCTATCCAGACCTACCTTCCCTCACACCCCCACTTACTGGTAGAAGCCCCGCGCACCCCTAGTTGGGTAGTAGGCTTCTTCGTCTTTCCTTATTATGTGTCTTCCATTTTCCACAGGAAGCACACGAAATCAATTCTTTTTAGTCCTGATTGCTGCCTCATTGAAAGTTAGGAAGTTTGTATTCCGTTTAACTATACAAATAAATTAATGGCATGTTCCTTGGGGGAAGCGAGTGAGTTAGAACTCAAACAGTAGTAAGAAACTCTAAGATTGAAACTTCAGAAGTTTAGGAATTATGGACTCAGTATGTTTTGCCATTTATTTTTGAAATAATTTAAGGACACAGAAAAGCACTGCTCTGATTCCTTGCCAAGGATTTGTTTAGCAAATTCCTCAGTGTGAACCTGAGCACCACAGGAACACAGGGTTCTAAATATGATAGGAGCTGGCACATTTGCCAAGAATGATCACGTAACCTACCAAATTTCAGCTTTTTTTAGGAACTGGGTGTAGTAATGCATACTACATATGGATGTTACCCTACAAAACTGATCTGTAAAAATCTAGCATTACCCGCAAAGTAAATTGGAAGTTTACGCTTGTAAGAGAATTCTTAGCTTTCCAAAAGCAGTCAAAATAGGAATCCGTTCGATAGTTCTTGGGATATTTTAGAATATGATCGTATCTCTATTATTTTAAACATAGCTCCATCACTTACAATCAAGGACCACTCCGAGCTGTGGATTTCTTTGCTCTTCTACAGGAATGAGAGTAGTGCTCATTCTTGCCATTCAGCATTATAAAAAAAAAAAAAAATCAACTAATCATCTATGCAAAGTCTGTTGTAAACCATAACTCACAGTGTGAATGTAAGAATTAAAGAAACTGATTTATGCATGACTTTTGAGGAATACCATGATTTCACAAAGCAAAACACATCTGCAAAGGTGATCTCAAGATTTTTAATTAGGCCCATTCTGATTCATAGCACTGCCTGTGCTAATAGGCAGGTAAGTATGGCATGGCTTGTGGCACTGAAGATTGTCTTGCCCAGAATAAAATATTGGGTTGGCCAAAAAGTAATGGCATTTTTTTGTGTGTGTGAGAAAATGAAAGGCAGTTTTCTTATGAAAAACAAAAACTTTATTCAGCAATGTACTGTCCATTTTGATCAATTATTTTTTGCCCTCTTTCAGGCAACTTCACGCTCAAAAATTTTTTATCGTTTTCAACAAAAATTTGTTTCAAGAATGATTTCATATCTTCATCAAAGGTAAACATTTTCCCATTTAAGGGGTTCCCACCCAAAGAAAGGTGGAATTTCAAAGGTATTGTGTATTTTGAGCTGCTTCCCAGGAACCAAATGATTAATTCGAATGTATACTGTCCTCAGTTGGATCAATTAAAAGATGCCATCAAACAGAAGCATCCAGAACTGATGAATCGCAAAGGTGTTGTCTTCCACCATGATAACGCTAGACCACACACAGGTTTGGTCATTTGTAAAAATTGTTGGAACTTAGATGGGATTTATTACCACACACACTGTATTTGCCAGCCATTGCACCATCAGACTACCCTTTGTTTCATTCTTTGCAAAACTCCTTGAATAGTAAACATTTACCTTTGATGAAGATATCATATTGTCCTTGGAACTTTTTTTACCCAATTTTTTTTGGCGTGGAATCATCAAGTTGCCTGAAAGATGGCAAAAAATAATTGAACAAAATGGGCAATACATTGTTGAATAAAGTTTTTGTTTTTCTTAAAAAAATGGCCTTTCATTTACTCACAAAAATACACAATTACCATTTGGCCAACCAGATAACCTTCCTCATAATGCAGCTCAGTAATTTCTTCCACTAGCGTAATTAATGGGTTAAATGTCAGAGGTTCAGGTAGTACCACTAGAGGCACAAGTTAAAATCCGTAGGTGCTGCTTTACACCAATCTGTCACTACCTACTGCTCCATCATATAGAACTGTACCAGATACAAAGTACAATTCAGCAACTATTGTGAAAGAATGAATGACATTTTCGTAGATATTCATGTTGAGAAAGTTTGTTGGCTTCTTGGGTTCTGTCCTAAATTTAGACTGTGAAATAAAGAGGATACCCCACTGTCCTAGTCTCCCTCAAATTTCTTCCTACCGTTTTGCAAGGCCCCCTTTCTTCACTATCATTGTAACACCACCGTTACCACCTAAGACAGAGAAGTTGCAACTTTACAAAAGGCTGGAACTGAAAGAGGGTGGTAGAGTAAAAAACAAAGAGTCAAGGACAGAATCTGGGGATCATTGATACTAACAAGATAGGCAAAGGAAGAGAGGCTTCTTCCCAGAAAGTGAGGGAGGAATGTGGAGATAATGGAGTTACAGAAAAACAGGGGAGGATTGTGGTTTACAATGATGGGAATGATCGAAAGGGTCAAATATTACATAATAGAGAAGTAAAATAAAGACAGGCCCTTCCAGCTTTGCATAGCATTGAGGGGCCCTAAAAAACGATCATGCAAGCTCGAGTACAAAATGATCTTCATAATCAATGGGAAAAATATGATCATTCCACGACCTTTACAAATTTTTGTCAAAACATTGGAAACACTCTGTTGAGTCATAAGTGTACAAAGAAATGGAAAAAAATAGTAAAACTAGTATTTACTTAGGACAATAACCCAAAACATCAGCTACATTGAGAATGAAAGTGTTTTATACCTTTGTAGAAAACTTACAAACAGTAACTTGAGCCTTCCTTGTCTTCCTGTCATATAACTTACAATTGGGGTGGACTTCTTTGGTGAATTGTCGTATTCCTTTGTAAGTTTAGATCAACTTCCAACATTTTATTCTTTGAGCTTTCAATGTCATGAAATATCTCCTAAAGTGCATTTAATGTTAAATTTTTTCCTGGCATCACTTCCTGTGGGCCATCCTCCCTCCACCTTTTCTTCACAACCATTTTGCTCCTTTATGTTGATAAGCTGCTCTTCACTGAGCTCCTCTGCACATTTATGCTCCCTTGAAAGGCCACAGTCACCGGTAACTGAGACAGGGCTGGGGGAGGCAGGCATCCTGAGGAGTGACCTACTCTAGTTACTCTAAGCTAACCGTAGAGGCAAAAGTATAACTATCAGAAAAAACCAACACAGTATGGCCTGTTGGAGCTGGACCAAACTTTTTGTATCCTCCACCTCTTTGACAGTAAAAGGTAATGGAGGGAGGACACAGCTCCAGCAGCCTGTGCTGAAAGCCTAGAGACCATTAGACATATAAGAAGTTGGTCATGACTTTAACCAAAACCAGGGAAAGGGCAGGATTGCATTACACACACACACACACACACACACCCCTACATGCACACATACATGCACACACCCCCCTCAGCTCTCCTTTTGTGATTTTTTTTTTCCCTCTTATATTATAAATGCAAACAAAATGCACACATGGGGGCAGAATGCAAAGGAAACATCCAGTGTGCTTGCTTTCTGTTGAGTTCCCTAGGAGTGGACACAGGTCCCATATCTGAATACAGGTAGGCCTATGTCCTTGGAAAATTCTAGTTAATCAAATATACATTTTTGTTTTCAGAAAAGGAAAACTAGAAAATGTGAAGATATTCATTAATGTACTTAGTTTCAGATTACAGAAATTTAACAGTGACAAGCTTTCGCAAAAAGGGGAAATTTATTTTTAGAATACGGGCACATCACACAGAAGCCACAGAGAGGAATGCCAGTGGGCCACAGGGATGAATCAGAGCCAGACAAACGCCACTAGGATCTTCTCTTAGCCTCCAGCGCAGCCTCTCTGCAGTGTCCGTTTCATTGGTTATCTCTGGTTCTTGCTCTCTGTCCCCCAGTTCCAAGAAGAGGAAAAGGCTGTTATCTGCAGCTCCCAGAAAGAAGAATATAAACTTACACACCTCTGTTCGATTGCCAAATTTCCCAGGGAAGGCCTCTGATTGCCCTGGCGTGGGTCCGTGTTCCATCTTTAGACCAATGGAGAGTGGCAGTGAAAGTGGCATCACCCCTAAGAACACGGCAGCTCTGCCGTAACCAGATTCATGGGGGGGTGGAGGGGGGTGGCTGATGCCACAAAAGTGCAGATGAGTGGTTGGGATGGTGGCAGTGAGCTGGGGTGACAGAATTACAGCTGTCTGCTTCCACAAACGGGCACAAAAGTGGGGAAAGACCTGTCATCACATCCCTTAAAAATAATAGTAAGAATATTTGAACACCCCCCTTTTCTTTCTCTGAGAAAAAACACTTTCTATTCACACTTTAAGGCAGAAATAGTGGTAGAATGGTGTGGATGTTTTTAAGTTCCTTTAATATTTTTATGTAATTTCTAAATTCTCACGTGAATCTGCTTTTATCATTTGAGAACAATAACCTACATTTAAAAGGAATAAGAGAGATATTTCAGGAGACATCAAATTCTTCAAAATTTTATTTTTGTCTTCTGTACCCTATGCATTGAACAGACATGATTCATGGGGTGTCATAATGAAATAATTTTATTGTATCTGTCACTGTTTTTTTTTTTTTTTAAATTTATTCAGTGAGACCAGTTTTTCTCTGTGCCTGAATAAAAATTTGGGCAGCTCTATGACTTTGCAGGCCACTCTTAAGTAAGGAAAATTGTCTCACTGCAGAAATAAGCATTTCCAGTCCCATGCAATTTTCTAAACTTAAACTTGCTTCTCTATCAGTTGGGGTGCCTACAGTTGGGAAGGGGTGCTTCTCTCTTCCCCCAGTCAATGTTTCATTTCTTCCAAACCTTCCAGTTTGCTAATCATGGTTCTTGACACCTGCAGGGTTGGGGTTCCATGGGGATAACGTTGAACTAAGAGAAGGAATGATCAGAATTAAATTGATAGTTTCATGAATTGGCTGCTTGCTCTCTGGTGCTGACAGATGGTTAAGGCTAATCTTTTTCCCTTGTGAGCATTTGTGTGGGTGCCTCAGAGGTCTTTCTCCAGCCACCCATGTGGGTGGGTATCTCCTACTTGCAGTTCCCTAATTGGGGGAGATGATTTCTTTCTGGTTCATTGTGTTTTGCTCAGAGCCATGGGAATACAGCAATACTTGAGCCTATTTGTCCCTCCAGGTGGCCCTCATGGGACAAGACCTAGCCCACAGTGGCTTTCTCATAGGTGGGGCTCAAGTCTGGCCCACAGGAAACATTCATGCCCATTTTCTTGGGCATGCAAGTCTCCCACACAACCCCCTCCCCCTCCCTTCTGCTGTTGTCACAGCCAAGGCATCTCTCTCACCTTCTAGATTTCTCAAATAAGAACCAGACACCAGTTTCCTGCATGGAACATAAACCAGGCTCTCCACAAGGTTCTCTTCATGCATCTCTCAGTAGCTGGAGTTGAGGGCAAGTGTCCCCTGCCTCTCCCCCAGGGGCTGGGATTTAGATCCCATTAACAGCTCTCCCTAAAAGTCCTGCTCAACACCTCTCCAGTCTCCATACATTCTGACCTTTGATATAGGTGAGGATTAAAGTTTCTCACCACCTACCCTAGAAGTTAGCATTCTTATTTGAAACCTCAGTTTGGCCTATGATCTTCCTCATCTTAAGGTCTCAGTCCAAACTTGCATTTCAATATCCTATTATATATTGCAAAATGCCCTCTTTTCTTTAGTTTCACTAACTAACTAACTAACTAACTAACTAACTAGCTACCTACCTACCTACCTAACTGACTGACTAAATAAATATTATTTACCCCACAATACTGTTTGTTGTTTGGAAAATTTAAAAATGTAACGTTACTTTGTTCTCAGTACATCCATTCTTAATCATTAGACATCTGAGGGGTTCCATCACTCTCTGGTTTAGAGTTAAAACTGGAAGTAATACTACCTTTCATTTATATAGAACTTTAGAGTTTAAAATGGAGTGCTTCCAAATTGCTTATTTCTACATTCAATTGTTCAGAATTAGGAGACATCAAAGAACTGTTAGAGAAAAGATGGAGCTATGAATAATGTATCCCTTCGTGTCTAACTCAAGCAAGTACATAAAGGATTTTACAACTTCGTAAGATTTGTACTTCAATCAAGTTTACCGTTTTATTGTTTGTCTCAAGTTTTCTTCTGGATTTACTCATGGATGATCATGCTATTAAAAAATATGTATCAAAATTTCTTCTTCTTCCTTGAAAGGAGGCATTCAAACTTGAAGGTTAAATTCAACGATGTTGTGTTTTGATATTGAACATGTTTGCTGGTGTTAATGGAGTGAAATTACTGCTCTCCTGGTGCTACTGCCTTTCAAGGAGTGTTTCACATATGCGTCATAGGACCACAAGCAGGGTGCCCCAAGCAGGGTGCTTGCAAGAAGGTAAGTGGCCCAAGCCACTCCCTCCCCAGACAACACATGCTGCTTTTGCTGCTGCCTTAATTGCACTTCCAAAGTTACTGCTTCCCACTGAGACTAGTCATTTTACCTGGAATAATGGTTTGGTAATGACAGAACTGTGCTTTCTGCCACAAAAAATCCATTAAAAAAATCTCTCTCATCTTCTCCTTTTCTTCTTTTTTTCTCCTCCCTCTCTTCCTCTTTCCTCTTTCATTTTCTATGTAAACCA
Source organism: Lyroderma lyra (assembly GCA_004026885.1). Taxonomy (NCBI): domain Eukaryota; kingdom Metazoa; phylum Chordata; class Mammalia; order Chiroptera; family Megadermatidae; genus Lyroderma; species Lyroderma lyra. The sequence goes on from PVJL010008763.1 coordinate 37,919, forward strand.
TCCACTTTAACTTTAGCCCAGCAAAAGGCTTCTATCTTAGCATTTGCCTGGTGGCTGCCCCTCTACTTTCCCCCCCCTGGGGAGAAAGGAGGCTAAAAACCTTGGCAGTCACCTCCTTGTGCCTGGACGGGGAACAAAGGAAGTCCCCTCAGCCCCACTCCAGACATGGTTCCTCACCACAAGAAGCCAGCCAGCCTTTTTGAAGAAGTGGGCTAACCTTCATCTTTATTTCCTGATAACTTCTTTAATTTCTTAGCTGACTATATATTAAGAAATTTGGTGAGAGAAAATGCATTTCTCTACTAGTAATATGGGGCCTACCTCTTGGTCCTGGGAGTCATTGGCCAGCAGGCTGTACTGTATTCTTTAGTCTATGTCAGGACAGACATCTCATAGCCCATTGCCTCCTCTGATCTGTGCCCAGGCACACTCTAGCAACCCTGACTCAGCAGCATTCAGGGTTGTTAGGTATGGCACAGTCCAACCTTATCACATCTTTTAATGTGACATGGACCTTTTTATCCATGTTGTTTTATATTTAATGAATTTATTAGTTTATGCAAACAACAAATGCTATTGAGTAAGTCTACCTGACACTCCTACTCGTATGATAGCTGATAAAGGAAGTGTAGAGAAGGATTCCTGCCTTTGAAGAACTCACAGTCTGGTAGAGAATATGTCTCTTTCTGTGTCTGCCTCTGAAACGCTATGTATTCAACATATTGAGTACCCACTGGAGCCACTGGAAGTCCTTTGACTCCACACTGTGTTCCAGCTGCATCTGCCCGTATAGTGCAGGCTCCAAACAGCTTTGTGAAGGAGCAACCTGGTAGTGTGTTGCCATCTTGACAAGCTCATATCAACCACCTCTCACTTACTACCTCAGGTCTTCTCGGATGCCAGCTTGTGTCCCTCTGCAGGCACCTGCTTAGCTCCTATACATGTGTTACCTGGACATGAAGGAGTTAACCCCAGTGGGGCACCCTTGACCAATGCATGACAGGAGCTTCCCCTTTTCATTGCTTGGCCAAGAAAGTAAGCCAGAAGCAATATCACATCTTGGGAGATATTGCAGCAACTAGCACTGTCATCAAGGACAAAAGACATAAGGGTTTGAGTCACATTATATCCTGTTCAATTTCCCATTTTGTTCCTGCACAACCAGATATATCATGGCAGATTCCAGTGGGTTAGTACAAACTACACAAATGGCAGCCAATTGCAATTGCTGTCATACATTCATACAAACATACCTTTCTTGGAGCAGATTAGTTAGTCCCGCTTTTGGCATTTGATATGTACCAATTGATCTGGCAAATAAATTTCTCTCAATGGCCATCAATATGAAGAATAAAAAGCAGTGTACTGTTATAGGGCATTACATCAATAATTTCTTGAATCTCCTATTCTGTGTCATAATGTAATTAATGGTAACACTTACTATCTTGACATTCTATAAACCACCATGTTAGTCCACTCTATTGATAGTAGCATATGAATCAGATCCGGTGAGTACTCTAGGTTCTGCAGCAGAGAACAACTTACCATTTGAAATACAATTCCTGGTGGGCTACCAGGCCCTGGTAGAGACTGACTTCCTAGCTAGAGACACCAAGCGGATAGGGGAATACAGCTGACTATCATGAGCTGGTTTTATCAGACCTACCATGTTATAAGCTCAGAAGGTAATGCAATATTCAAAATCAGCTCAAGCAGGCTCAGAAGAGCCATGTATTATATAAGCAGGTGGCCCAGAATCTCATGGAAACCATCTCTGTGACAGCAATGCCTCTGCCCCAACTCAAACCTGTGGTTTACTGGGGTTGCAGTGGAGTGGGAAGAAGGGTTCTTATCATTAGCTGGCAGAAGAGGGAAAAATTCAGGTCTGGTTTACAGATGTTTTATCATGATATTTTGGTGCTAGCCAAAATGGGTTGCTGTTACATTACAGCCCTACTTAGGATTGGACTTTGGGACAGGGGTAAAAGAAATCCTCCCAGTGGGCAGATCTGTAAGTGATACTCATTTTTTTTTTCACTTATGTGGAGACATTGTCAGAGATATGGGCATACACAGACTCCTGGGCAGTGGCAAATGGCTTGGTTGGTTGATTGAGGACCAGATAGGAATAAGACTTGGACTTCATGTGAATTAGAGAAATCAAAGCCCTCTGAGATATATAGATAGGCTAAAATAGTATAGAGACACTATCCCTGCATGAACAGATGTAAGAACTAGGAAGGTCTATGATCTGTACACTCGGAGATGAGATCCAGAGCTTGATCTGTGAACAGTCTTGTATCATATGTCACTGTTAGTTAATAGAAAATTTGGCTGCCTAATACATGTCAAGGTAACAAGTTCCTGCCACTGAAAAATTTTGCATCTGCTTCAGGTGAACTTTCTTCCTGTAGGGTGGTGGTTGACACGGGATTTCATAGAGCACACAGAGGAGGTTTTATGAACTGCTTTGTGCCTTCTCTAAATAAATGTTTGTTTATTCAATATTTCTATGTGTGACAGAATCTGTTTTGAGACATGTTTTCATTGTAGTCTAGTAGCAATATTGTAGGTAATCTTTACCCACCTTAAATGCTTTGGTGGCTACCATTATGTACTTAAAAATATCCAAGGGTCCTGTATGACCACATTAGTTTATAAAGTTTATAACAGAAGTGACTAGGCAAGGATTAGGGTCCTGGGCTTGAAATGGCCAAAGGGAAAGTAGGTGGGGTTATTAAATAAATTTGATGAATCCAAAGTATCAGGAAAATTGGAATTCATTAAAATTATTAGTCAAGATTTATACAAATTCCAAATTTATTATTATAAAATCAAAGTAATTAAAAGAGTGTAGGACTGGTACAGGGACAGACAAACAAATAGGGCAGAAAAACAATCCCAAAAGCATACAATTGGACATTTGATTTGTGACAGAGGTATACCATAGGACAGTGAGAAAAGAACTGTGTTTTCAAAACACAAAGGGAAGACAATTGGGCATTCATTTGGCCATAAATTGAAACAGGACCCTTATCTCACATCATCCATCAAAATAAATTTCAGGTGGATTATTGACTTAAAAGGAAAGCTAAAACTATAAATGGCTTTGCATGTACATTTGGGAGAAAATCTTCATGACCTCAGGGAAAAAAATTTCTTATACAAAACATAAAAAGCTCTATACATCCAGAAAAAGATTCATATTTTGACTACATTTAAAGTGAGGAATATGTGTGCACCCAGAATATGTAAAACCTGATGTAAATCATAAGAAAAAGGCAGACTATCCAATGGAAAAATGAGCAAAACACTTACACATACATTTTACAGAAGAGGTATTCCAAATGTCCACATTCTTATGAAAAAGTGCTCAACCTCGTTAATAATCAGTGAAATGAAAATTAAACCCATGATGAAATACCATTGCACATTGATGAGGTGGGCAAGAGTGAACTTGAACTGTAATGCCCCCTCTGTCATTAATTCAAATACAAGTACACACGTTTCTTTTTCTGGACACTTTATTCTGTTCCAGAGATCCTCTATTTTTTTCTGCCCAGAGAATATGTCTTCTGTCTTCTGTTGGGATGAGAGAGGGAGAGGTAAACCCTCCTCCCATCTGGCGACCATCCAATGTTCTCTGTATATAGGAGTTTATTTCTGTTTTGTTTGTATGTTCATTTTGTTCTTTAGATTCCACATATAAGCAAAATCACATTGCCTCTTTCTCTGTGTGACATACTCCACTCAACATAATATCCTCCAGGTCCATCCATGCCACCATAGATGGTAAGAACCCATTCCCTTCCATGGCCAAGAAGTTTATCTATCTATCTATCTATCTATCTATCTATCTATCTATCTACTATCTATCTGTTGTTATGTTGTTATGTATCCAGCCATGTAATATGAAAAATAGAGGCATTTATGGCTGGACTTGTTTCCAGACTAGATAGATAGATAGACACAGATATAGATATATAATGTGTGTGTGCATGTATAAATATAAATATAAATATAAATATAAATATAAATATAAATGTGTGTGTGTGTGTGTGTGTGTGTGTGTGTGTGTGTATCCCTCCTTCTTTATCCATTCATCCATTGACAAACAACCAGGCTGCCTCCACATCTTGGCTATTGTAAATAATGCTGCAATGAACATATAGGTGGATGCATCTGTCTCCTCAAAGTAGTGTTTTGGGTTTATTCAGATAAATACCTAGAAGTGGGACTACTGGGTCCTTCTTTGTCTCTTGTTATAACCCTTGTTTGAAAGTCTATTTTGTCTGGCATAAGTATTGTCACCCCAACTTTTTAAAAATTTCCATTTTCATGAAATACCCTTTTAAAAAAATTCCTTTACTTTCAATCTGTCTTTTGGTCCAAAGTGAGTCTATTACAGGCAGCATATGTAAGGGTCTTGTTTTCTTATCCATTCAGTCACTTCATGTCTTTTGATTGGAGAATTTAATTCATTTAAAAAAAGTTATTATGATAGACATGTAGTTGTTGCCATTTTATTATTCATATTTTATGTTTTTTTCATCTTAAAGATGTTTCTCTAAGATTTCTTACAATGTTGGTTTGGTGGTGATGAACTAACGACTCCTTTAACTTCTTCTTGTCTAAGAAACTTTTTGTCTCTCAATTTTAAATGATATCCTTGCTGGGTAGAATTGTCTTGGTTGTAGTTCCTTGCATTCATCACTGTGAATATTTCCTGCCAATCCTTTCTGGACTGCAAAGTTTCTGTTGAGAAATCAGATGATGGTTTTATGGGAGCTACCTTGTAGGTAACTAACTGCCTTTCTCTTGCTGCTTTTAAGATTCTCTCTGTCTTTAATGTTTATCATTTTGATAACATTGTGTCTTAGTGTGGGCCTGTTTGGGTTCATCTTGCTTGGGATTCTCTGCACTTCCTGGACTTTTATGTCTATTGTCTTCTCCAGGTTGGGGAAGTTTTCAGTCATTATTTTTTCAAATACATCTTCGATCCCTTGCTCCTACTCTTCTCCTTCTGGTACTGAATGATGTGAAAATTGTTACATTTGCTATTGTACCAAAGTTCCCTTAAACCATCTTTGTTTCTTTTTATTTTTTTCTTTTTGCTGTTTTGATTGGGTGTTTTCTGCTACCTTGTCTTCTAAATCTCTTATTCAATATTCACCTTCATCTATTCTGCTGGTGATTCCCTCTAGTGTATTCTTTGTTTTAGTTACTGTATTCTTTATTTTGACTGGTTCTTTTTTTATAGTTTTTATGTCCTTCTTCATGCTTACTATCTTTTTGTTGAAATTCTCTCTAAGTTCTTTACACAGCCTTACAACCAGTGTTTTAAACCCTTCTCTAGTAGGTTGCTTGCCTCCATTTTGTTTAGTTCTGTTTCTGGAGGTTTCTCCTGTTCTTTTATTTGGGACATGCTTTTTTGTTTCCTCATTCTAGCTGCCTCTCTGTGTTTGCTTCTATGTGTTAGGTAGGTCTCCTATGTCTCACAGTATTTTGCTGGGTGGCCTTATGTAGTATGTGTTCTGAGTGGATCAATGGCACTGTTTCCCTGATCTCCTGTGCATTTGTTTCAGGAGTGTCCCTTGTGTGTGTTGTGTGTGCTCTCCTGTTGTAGTTGAGCCTGGATTGCTTTTGGCATGTCAGTGGGTGGAATTGACTCCCAGGGTGACTGGCTGTGAGGACTGGCTATGCCTAAGTGTATGAACTGCTGTGTGGGGGCTGACATCTCAGAGGGAAATTCATCCCCAGAGGGTTCTTGTGCCTGTTGAGATACCCTGTGAGTGTGCCACTTGTGGACCTAACCAGGTAGTGCTCTGATATGGTCTTCAACTGACCTCTGGGTGTGTTGTTTCTGGTGTCTCTTGGGAAGGGCTCCCATGCAGGCCCATTTCAACCTTGACTGTGACTAGCCCTGGTAGGAATTACAAAGCTATATGTGGTTGGCTATTGTCTGTACTAAACCTGGAGCCTTGTGAGATTGGCCTGTCTGTAATATGAGGCCAGTTGCCACCAGTATTGGGCCTGGGGCAGCTTAGCAAAAGGCTCAGGGCCTCTGAGGCTTGTTGCCACCTGCCAGCTGCCTGTAAGTCTCAGCAATTGAAAGGATCTCCTTAGGTGCATGGACCTGGCTGGTTGATTTGGTGGTGAGAGTGTTTCTGGCAATGCAGCACTAGCTGGGTGGGGCAGGGTCCCAGAAAGTCATAAAATGTGGCCAGTGTTTTTTAAAAGGTTAATGCAGATTCGATTTTTGTGCCAGTGTCTGGCCTGTGACCACTTCTCAAAATGCCCTGAGAACACTGCAGCCAGCTACTGCTCACCATGGGCCCGCAGATCCCAAAGAGCTGCCCAAGAGAGGCTGCAGCTAAAGATGTGGCTCACTGTCCACCGTCAAAATTTTCCTGGGCAGCTGTGGGTTGTCTGCTCTTGTAAAAGGCTCCCACAGCTTGTGAGGCAGGACTGCCCACCCAGACACTGACAGTACCCCCTGTGATACAGCACTAGGTAGCCTGGGTGGGGTTACAGGTTGTGGGTAGTGATTTTTGCAAAGTTAATGCAAATTTGGTTCTTACACCAGTGCCTGCGTGTAACTACTTTGCAAAAATATTCTGAGAACATTATGGCCTGCCACCACTTGCCTTGGGCCCATAGATCCCTGAGAGTTGCCCAAGAGAGGCTGCAACACAGGTTATGGCTCACTGCTCACCCCTAAAAGTTCCCTGGGCCGCTATAGGCCATTGGCTGCTATAAAAGTCGTCTGCAGCTTGTGGGCTGGGGGCGGCTACTCAGCCGCCAAGAATGCCCTGGTGATGCATACTAGCTGTGTGGGGCTGGGACCCAGGGCATCACCAGGGTGGTGTGCACACGTGGATTTTATCATTTCAGTGCTGTCTCAGATTTTGCCCTTTATGGGAGTGTTCAACTTAGAAAAGATGGCATCTTCCTGTAGGCTACATATGAGGCGAATTCCATACAGGGACTATGAGTGGTCCCTTTAGCTTTCTCCTTGAAGCTACACAACTCAGACTTTCCCCATATGTTCCTGGTGACTCTTGAGTTGCTACCCCTTCACTGGAAACCAGGTAAGTGTTTTCAAGAGAGTGAGTCTGTATGCAGGGCCTCTAAGAGGGCATCTGGATTTCTAGCCATCTTTTGTCTCACTGGGAGAGGCAGACAGAATCCTTGCTGGTTTTCACTACCAGTTGCTGTGGGAACTGCTTTTCTCAGCACAGGACCCATGGGCTGGGGAGCTTGGTGTGGGGTTGGGACTCTTCTCTCTTCCAGAGGGACCTCTGCCACCAAGGTGTCACTGCTGGTGTTCAAAGACTATCTGTAGGTTTGGGTTCACCTGTTTTGCCTCTCCACCCCTCCTACCAGTTTCGATGTGCCTCTTCTTTATATCCTTAGTTATATGGTTTCTGTTCAGCTAGTCTTGAGATGATTGTTGAAGTTGATTGTTCTATAATTTATTTATGATTTTGTTGTGATCCTAGGATACAGTTGGCATGGCATTTACCTGATCACCATCTTTGATCTTTAAATTTCTAACTTAAGAAAATAACATGCACTTGACAGACTTCTTAATTTTAACAGTGATTAGTTTTTTACTGAAAAAATTTTTATAACAGCAAAGTAAAAAATTACAAGACTAAAATAGGTCATTGTGGATTATTAATGGAAAATAAAAGCTTTATTTCTTAGAGTTTTGTATTTTAATGGAAGTGTTGTAGATTTAGATTGGGAACTCAGTTATACTGTTCCAGTATAGTAAACAATCAACAGATGACTTAAACTGTAATATGAAATGTAAAATTTAGTCAGTGCACTAATACTGGTAGGAAATTAGAAAATTTTAAAGATGCTCACGGATTGATGCATCAGACTGAAAGACAGCTTCTTGTTTAAAAGTACAGATTTATTTAGATGGATTAGATCAACAGGTCTTTGATTATTGATTAGTTCCCTTTTCATATGTTAATGAAGAATCATATATATTCTATACTCTTGGAATAAGCCAGTTTTCTTTTATCCATCAAAAATTATCAATGTATACTGATTTTGTTAAAACAAGTCATATTACTGCCATCTTCTGGAAAATTGTCATAATAATTATACTAATTGCTCATCTTTAAAGTGTACAAAAATGTAAGACAAACAACCCCCCCCCGCCAGTAAAGAAGTTTCTCATGTCACCAGCTCCCCGCTTGGATGTAGTGTCTTTGTGCAGTGCACAGCTTGAGCAACTATACATCCTGCTCTTAATTACCTTCTGAGTTTAATCATATGGATTTTTCTGGATGCCTTCCTTGTCAAATGGGTGGCTTTGAGGTGGAATCTGAATTTTCCTTCTGCTTAATAATAGCAGAGGGGATGGTAAGGGAGAGCCTGGTATGGGGGTTGCATTTCCTTCCAGCTTTGTACATAGGACATGGGCAGTTTATAAAGAGGAAGTAGGCAGATACCTCTATGTTTTTGAGTTATCCTATATATTCCTGTATGTTCCAAAACGATCTCTTCACCAAGGTTTGGTTTTAAAGAATAAGTTGTGAGGAGGATAAAATAGGACAACCCAAATGCCTACTTTTTCCTCCTTTTCCATCTCCCTCTTTCTCTTTCCTTCCTGCATTCTCTTATGTCCTCTACTTCATATCGTACCTTTTTAAACTGCTAAGCCTTAAAGGCTAACAGAGTTCTATCCCTACCACAAGAGGTCTAGTACTTGCCACTGAGCCTTGAAATGAGAGCTAAAGAAATCTAATGAACATTTCTTGTCCTGGCTAGACAGGCCCATAGCTGCCTCTTCTATACAGCACTACAAAGGCAAGTGAGGAAACTGTGGGTCACAGCTTTGGAAGAAAACCAAAGAGCATCAGGTAGCATTCTTCTTGGTTAATGGATTTGAGGGATAAATTATGACCTATTATTTGGAAAGATAAAAACATGCTGATTTCATTTTCATTCTTGATCAAGACCATCTGGATTTTGCCCTTAAATCATAGCTTTAAAATAATTTTTATAACTCGCTACTCTAATTTGCTCACCAGAAAACTATGAGAAGTTTTAAACTACAAGGTGGCCATCAAATCTAGAAACATAGACACTATTATGTCATCGAGTGGAATATTATATCAATAAGCACTTATTATGTACTCAACTCTTGTATTAGTTTCCTATAGCTGTTATAATGAATTATCACACACTTGGTGGCTTAAAACTAACACAAATTTATTACCTATAGTTCTGGAGGTCAGAAGTCCAGAATGGGTCTTATGGGACTGAAGTCAAGTCCACAGCAGGGCTGCGTTTCTTCTGGGGGCTCCAGGGCAGAACTTGTTCCTTGCATTCTCCAGCTTCTGGAGGCCACCTGCATTCCTTGGCTTGGGACCCCTTCCTATGTCTTCAGAGTGTATTACTCTAATGTCTGATTCTATCATCATATCTCTAACTTTGACCCTCTGGCTTCTCTATGACTAGGATCCATTAGGCCTACCTAATATTAATAATTAACCCTTAAAGTAGTCACATATGCAAAATCCTTTTTGTCTTGTAAGTTAATACCATCTCAGGTTCTGGGTGTTAGAACATGGGCATCTTTGGGGCAGGGTGGCATTATTTGGTCTATCGCACCTGTATTTCCAGACTTGATATTCACTCTGGTATTTAAATAAAGCTGGTACATTTAGGAATTACTAGGCTTGTTGGTAGGTGCTAAGCATGTAATGATATGATGACAGGCTTTCTGAACATATCAGATGTTAGTATGATAGGTATGGAGCCTACCAACCATGAGGAAGAAAGCCACAGAATAACAATCCATAACTCACTACAAGCAGCCATGCTCCCATTCGTGGTGTGTATTGTCCAGACTCTGGGGCCATGGACTGGGTTTTCTTCAAAAAAGCAAAGGGTAGCTAGTGGTTCCTGCTGTGATGGAGGCAACATTGGTGCTCTATGAAGACTCTCAACTGTCTGTTTGCTCTATTTATGCCACCCAGCCTCCTTTACAGGGCTTTGCTCCTAAAACTGAGCCTGTCTTGTGCCTTGCTCTTCTTTAGCAGACTGCCTTGGGCTGACCCCAGAGAGCCTGGGAATTTACACCACCCCTTCCCTGAACAGCCCTTGACTGCTGACCAGCAGATGGGGGTGGGGTTGGGGTATGGGAGGAAGGCTGTGAGTAACTCCCTGCAGGTGGGACTGACCCTCTGTTCTTGCTTGAGCTCACACCTTCCAGGCTGTAGGACTCTCCCAAGCCTGTCCCTAAGACCTCACTTATCATGAATCTACCTTTCACGGTCTGCTTCTGGGGAGCCCCACCTTGAATGAAACCTTTAGAAATAACACACAGGGAACCAGGATAGATACATGCATCTCAGAGAAAGTGTAAAACTTAACTGTTGTTCGACTGTAGCAATAATGCATCTTGAGCAGCAGTGTAATTTTCAATCTTCCAGTAGCCACTTCAAGAAAAGTAGAAAGAAACTGGTGGCATCTATTTTAATAATATATTTTTAACCCAATATATTCAAAATTGCATTCTTTTAATGTGTCATCAGTATATAAACATTAATGATGATTTTACATTTGATTTTTCCTACCAAGTCTTCAAAATCCAGTCTTTTATACTCACACCAGATCTCAATTCAAATTAAGCGTGTTTTGAGGGCTCAATAACCATACATGGCTGTGGCTACTAGCATTGCACGGTGCAGTTCTAGAGCATGACTATGTCAGTTAGAAGAAAATTTGCAAAATTAGCAAAGAGAGCAGAATTGTGAGGTGAGAGCTGAACGCTGTGGGTGGGGATCGGGGTGGGGAGGCATCTTTGCCACAGGTTGCCCCATTCTCTTCCTGCTAGGATGCATAAGTTCTTCCGGATCCCTGCTAGCAGCGCCTTCCCATTCTTGATGGATTTATTTTGCAAGGTTTGCAGTCTGGGAGAGGCTGATGTGCCCATAACAGTTTCGAGCATTGTCCCTGGGACTGTTCCCATGCTAGTGAACAAATAGCATTTTAGTTTTGAATATCAGTATGGCATTTGGTTTTATCTGTGTGTAATTGAAGGCTGTCCTTGAGATGCATCTATACTTTTATCAATATTTAGATAAAATCAGGCTTCTGAACCTGCAAGGAAAAAAGTCAGAGCCTCACCTAGGAGGGCAGATGAGTATGCAGGACTCTGCTGACCCTTTCATTGGTAAGTACATCCATGCATCTGTCCTGCCCCCAGCCTCACCCTGGGCTATTCTCCATGTATATTGACATTAATTTCTGCTGTGGCTTCATAGGTTAATGTCCTTGGTTTTCAAGCCCCTCAGGATTGATCCCTTATTTACTTTTCAAGCCTCATCTTTCTTCCTTCCACTCTTACCTCTGAGCCTTTGCACATGCTTGAGAAAGTCTTTTCTTCGCCCTTGCCTTGCAACTCCAAGCCTTCTACTTTTTTTTTTTTTTTAAGCATAGACATAAGCTGGTCAAAATCCCTAAATGTTTTTATTTCTATATTTGAAATAATATAAAAATATTGTCATCGTATAAATTGAACAAATGCCTTTAGCTTCCAACAATTTCTGTAGCAAAAATGTTTTTGGCAATCTGAAATAATTTTTGGAAATACCACGAAGGAAACTTCTGGCAATATGTGTGTTAATTCTGAAGTAGAGAAAAATCTATTGATATCTGTATTGACTTGTTGAAGATCAAAACATGAAATGGCATGCTGCAGAACAGATTGAAATACTCTGACATCAGAAGGCCCGTTATAATTTTTATTAGCAGAAGGCAGTGGGCTCAAGACCCACAAGAAATTAGGCCAAAGAAAGCCATGCTCTGGGAAAGTAAAACCATGACAACAAACCAATTATGAACTCTCTCCTGAACCAGAATTAAGTTGTTGATAGCATCCCCTCCTTTTTGAATTTAACTTTCCTCCAACCCTTTCCCAGATCACTGTGGCACTCACCTGGACAGTGCCAGTGAAAATTTTGCAACCTACTGACAGTGTGACCTGAAGGTTTTATATTTCAGATTTATTTATAGGCCAGGATAAATGACGAAGTTCTCTAATATTTTCAGAACTGATGCTAACTAAAGGATGATTCCAGTTTTAAAAAATCTGGAGATTTGTGTTGGTTGATTTACATCTATTACTATTCCACTTTTTTGTGGCAGTCTAATGCTTTGGATGAAGAAACCTCACGGTACCTTGAATCCAACTTGAGGCCCTCCAAGGCAGCGCTGGGAGATGGGAGGAGCTTCGTAAATACATGGGTGGCTGAACAACTGTGCTCCTGGACTACACACATTTAAGGACCCATGGCTGGCACAGGGACAGGCAGAGCTGGTGCAGCAGCAAGAATAAGGAAGAATGAACTCTAGCGAAGATTAAGACTCCGCAAATCATGTCCCCGGCACCTGGCTTCAGCAAAAGTGTGCCAAATAAACTAGAAGTTTCTGCACAAAAGGAACAGGGATATACTTTCTCTAAGGAGCACATTTTTAGGCAACATCAACGGGCAAACAAGTAGAAAGAAGAACCAGCAGAACTTTGAAAAGTGAAGGTAAATTTGTTGCACAAATGGCTTTAGGATCTCCATTAACTTCCAAGGTCTCAGGGTGTCAGGCACCTGCATCTGTAGGTCAAGGTCTACAGTAGGATGGTTTCAACTTTCCTTTCTTTCCTTTGTGTCCTTTCTCAGTGTAGCTTTTGTTATTTTTAATCAATATAACATATTCATTGTAACAAATACTCAAAATATATTTTTAATTAATGGCACAAATATTCAGAGTAACAAATGCTGAAAAAGAGAGGAAGAAATGGAGGGAGGGAGGGGATAGAAAGATAGAGATAGCGATAGCAGTAGAGAGAGAGAAGGGGAGGAAGGAAGAGGAAGGGAGACTGATTTATTATTCAGTATTTCTGGATTTACCTTCTATAGATAATAATATCAGTCACAGAAGTGAGGGTTTAGTGTTCTAACACCTCTGCTTTACTTCCCTTTCCTGATCCTCTCTTTGTCACACTTTTTAGTTAAAATGTACTAACCAAATTTGGTTAAATTATATAATGGTTTTTGGTGTCATGGTCTTGTCTTTTCCTTGATCATGACTGAAATCCTTGAACTCATCACACTTGGTAGGATCTTCTTTTCATTCATTTTACTAGTATTCAGTGGACTCTTTCTGGGAACTAGTTCTTCATACACTGTTACAGGATGTGGATGTGGTTTCTAAATCCATTCAGTCATAAACCTTTCATTTTTTTCCTACAATTAAAGAACAGCATTAAATATCAACATATCAAAACACTCTTTGACCAAGCCATTTATACTAGATTTAGTCCTAAAAAGCCCTTTTTAAAACCTGCTACATTAGAAATCATTCTATCCAGCCCTAAAGTGATAGGTTTACAATATTTAAGATTCTGTCTGTATTGCTGCACTATAGCACCTGGGTACGAGGCTTGAAATCATAGAGTTGACCTTATTGGGATTATCAGTTTATGAAGAAGCTTGTTTGAAAATCTCATCCTTTTTGTCAATAGTCAGCCAACCACAGATAGGCAAAGGAGATTAGACACCGTTTCAGTGCCTGAGACTTGAATGCATTCCCCAAGGAATGGTGAGTACGGGAGGGCCACGCCCTCTGCCTGCTGCCCACAGAACATAGCCTGATAATATTCCATCGGTCAAGATTTTGATCCATTTTTCCCAATCTATATCATAATTCACATTACAATAGTTACCTCACAAAGATATCTGCTCTTGCATGAGTTTTCCACGATAAACAAGATAAAATGCCATCTAACAGTTGTCCCTTATGGATTTATAATGGCTGTATACCCAAGCACGGATTTACCCTTTGCTCATGAATGATTTTTCCAACTGTCAAGCACGATATCTTCCAGTAGGCACATAGGATAGCATGTACATGAGATAAGATAGGAGGGAGGAGGATTATTTGCCTTTCTGGGCCTTGGTTTTCCTTAGCTAGAACTCCAACTCCTTGCCCTCTGGCACATAGCCATCTGCTTGGTCACATGAGCCTGGTCATGAAGCAATGCATGCACCATATTTCTTCTGAATTTTCTTCGTTTTCTGTCTAAAATTTCTTCCTCCTCCAGAGTTAGCTTGCCTCACTTCTTGAGGCTCAGGGGCAGTGCATAGTGGGACATGTACCACACAGTTGGTACAATGTGCTTGCTGTCAATGAGCATGATGAAGTTCTTTATTAGGGTCTTGATGTGGACCCAGTCGTTACTAGATGCATTGTACACACCATCAGTAATCCTTATTTTGCACGCACAACACTCAGAGCCCCAGGAGAAGTTCCCTACGTCAGTCTCAAGGCCTGATACTTCTTGTTGTCTCTGTGCACACAGATGGTGTATATGCAGCAGGTGCCAATGTTAGTGTTGGCAGCAGGGCGTCCCAGCTTTTGTTTTCTCTTGTTGTGGTAGGGCTTTCTCTTGCCCTCAGTCTTGGGGCATTTGTGCTTGTTGTCCCAAGAGATGCCCATGGCTCAGTGCCGGCTGCAAAGAGCTGCTTTTCTATGTTATACTCCATTGTCACCATGTTCCCTTCTACTGCATCCTTTGACAAAGGGAGAGTCCAAGTAGTTCTTTCTCATTCTGAGCATAACATCTATCAAAAACTTTAGCCTTACTTTCCTGAAGCTTTTCAGGAATCCAGTGGTTCACATTTGCCTTTGCTACAAGGAATGTAACTTCAAATGCAATTTCTGCTGTTTTAGTCTTTTTTGCTCTGCATAAAGACCAGAATTTATTTTTACTAGAAATCATTATTTTGAGCTTTTTCTACAGTAACTTACTAAGTTCACCAAAGGGATCACATTAAAAATGATGTGACAACTTCAGGAGTTTCATGTTTTTCTTAGGCAAAGTTGATGGTAGACAGTGCACTACCTGTTCTCACTCTCCAATGTTGGCCTCTAAAGCAAAGTTACTGCAGTTGGAGATTTTCTTAGTTTTACCACATACAACCTCACATTTCATATTATCACTGAAGTCATGCTCCAAATTTGTTTTGAGACATTATTCTGAGTTATTTTAACATTATTATTTTCTATACTAGTTTTATATTTGGTGAGCCATTTTTCAACCACTGTTTCACATTTGTGAATTGTAGATGTAAGATATATGAGGTCTGACAATTAAGTTCGCGAACTCATCCTAGAAAAAGCGCTACATACCACATGGCTGAGCATCACTATGGTCACCTTTGAAGTACTCCCTTTGGGAAGCTATGCACCAATGCCAGTGCCTAGTCCACCCTTCAAAACAATTTTGGAACTTTGCTTTTGGAATGGTCATCAGAGCTGTCATCGTATTACACTTGATGTCCTAAATGTCATCAAAATGCTTCCTTTCAATATTTCCTTTATCTTCTGGTGAAGAAAAAAGTCATTGGGGGACAGATCAGGTGAATAGGGAGGGTGTTCCATTACAGTTATTTGTGTACTGGCTAAACACTCCCTCACAGACAGTGCTGTGTGAGCTGGTGTACTGTTGTGATGCAAGAGCCATGAGTTGTTGGCGAAAAGTTTAGGTCATTTTCATCTAACTTTTTTACACAGCCTTTTCAGCATTTCCAAATAGTAAACTTGGTTGACTGCTTGTACAACTGGTACAAATTCTTTTTTTCTTTTTTTGGGG
>PVJL010008763.1:53697-63748 GCA_004026885.1 Lyroderma lyra
TTTTTTTTTTTTTTTTTTTTTTTTTTTTTTTTTTTTTTTTTTTTTTTTTTTTTTTTTTTTTTTTTTTTTTTTTTTTTTTTTTTTTTTTTTTTTTTTTTTTTTTTTTTTTTTTTTTTTTTTTTTTTTTTTTTTTTTTTTTTTTTTTTTTTTTTTTTTTTTTTTTTTTTTTTGCTTTTTGGTATGTGGGTACCTCCCTGGCTGGGAATCGAACCCAGGCCGCAGCACTGACAGCACCAGCGCCGAAGCCTTAATCTGTTATACCATCAGGAAACTCCCCAACTGGTACAAATTCATAATAAACAATCCTTTTGATATAAAAAAAAGTGTTAGCAACATCATTTTGACTCTCAATTTGGACTGATGGAACATTTTTGGTGGTGGAGAATTGGCTGACTTCCACTGTGTACTTTGATGCATTGTTTCAGAGTCATATTGGTACACCCATGTTTCATCACCAGTGATAACATGGCCCAAAACAATGTTTTGCTTCTCCAAAAGGTCTTGGCAAGCTTTGACTCTCCATTGCTTTTGCATCAGTGAGCTTCTTTGGGACCATTTTTGCACACAACATTTTCATGGCAAGATTTTCAGTTTAGATTTTCCTAACTGGTTTTTTAATCGATTGTTCATCTGCTATGCTTCTCACAGTCAGTCAGTGATTTTGACGCACAGTTTGACAAATTTTTGCAATGTTTGAATCAGTTCTGCTTGTTACTGGCCACCCCGACCTCTCTTCATCAGTGGCGCTTTCTCTCCCCATAGAAAACTGTTTAATCCATTTGTGCACTGCCATTTTCTTTATGGCATTATCCCCATAAACTTGGATGAACACATTCCTGATATCACTTCCACTTTTGCAAAGGTTAACAAGAAATTTAATGTTTGTTGTTGCTCTAATTCAAGCTCTGTCATTCTTGTGATAGCACACAAAAACATGCAACAACAATAATGAACACCACTCAACAAGACACTGCCACATGTCAACATGAACACAGCTGTGAGAGGCAGATAGACCAAGGTTATGAAAGCTTACCGAGTTGTTTGTACAGAGCCGCCAATGTAAACGCATGATGGAAAGTTCACGTACTTAATTGTCATACCTCGTACAACTGAAATAATGGAAAGTACCACTTTAATGACAGAAATGACCAAAATAACATCATACTGTGTTAACAAAGAGAAGCTATAAACTTATCCCGGAGATGACTGACCAACGGTCCATGTAGCCAAGTAATTTTTTAGAATATGTAAAATTTCTTTGAAAATGATAATTAATGTTCAAAATTTAAATGTATATAAATGAATTCTTTCTTCTATTTGGTTCTCCTACATTATTGAGCTGCCTAGAAGTAATTGGCAGACCAACAGGGGCTGTGAACAAACAAAGGACCACATGTTGAGAAATGCTGTTTTATATCAAAGTATAAATATGCCCAGTATTAGGGCTCCCTCGTTTTTGTTCTTCTGTGAAGCCTGGATCTCCCTTGGTCATCCCATCCAGACTTTCAGGCAGAGACTCAAAGGTTCTGACAAGTCCTCATCAGTTGAGCAGCAATAACATATTCTCAAAAGAAGTTAGATCTCAGCTATATAAGGAGAATGGACTGTGAACCAGGTGGACCCTGCTCCTTCAGAGACTTAGAATTCTCTGAGCATCAGTTCTCTCACATCTCCATGTAAAATGGAGATAATAATGTTTTCCTTTGGGGACTTTTGGGAAGAAAAAACAAATTGAAATGTCGAACATGAAGCACCATAGAGACTGGCACATAGCAGGATTGGGTAAGTAGTAGTAACCATCTTCTGTCTTCTAAAATATGTCCCCTAGCATTTGGATATCAGATACTTAAGTGCCACAGTAAATAAACTTAAATTTGGTAATTACAATCCAGGAGGGCAGAGGAAGTATTTAAATAACCTCCAGTAACACGGTATAATGGCCTGAGAAACAGCAGTGGCTCATGGGCACTTAACACAGAGCTCTGTGAAGTGAGTTCATTCTCCTTCAGTTTTGGTATAAGTCTGAGCCTGAAAGCATTATGAAAAATAATAGTCCTGCTAGGCCTTGGTGTCCTTATCTGTCATTCACCCTTCCAACTCCTCTTAAGGATTTTGTGTTTACACTTCTATGCCATGGTTATTTATGGTGTTGATTACACTCATGAGTGGAGAGGAGCTATCAATGAAGAAGAAGGGAAAAGATAGAGGAGAGATCTGGAAGGCACAAGGACAGTTAGAGGTGGAAAGGAAACATGAGGAATTGAAGAGAATCATCATGGACTGGAATCCTGGGGGTAAGATGGAAACAAGGCTCTAAAAATTACCTTGAAGTTTTAAGACTCAGGGGAGTTGGATGGGTAAGAATGATTTTTAGAACATGTTGCTGCTGTGTGTTGTGCAATTTAATGTCTCTCTTTGGCAGTTGTATTACGTTTCTTGTAGTTGGGACATTGTGCTGAGATAGGTAGCATGGCAGATTGCAAACATTGCCAAAAATGATTCCCATTTATGTTAAAATTTAACATATTTTTGCAAACACCCGTGTAAGCACAACTGCCATCACATGGAGTAGAGACCAGCTGTCTCAATTGAGCTTAGCCCAAAATGTTAATCCTCAGAATTGCAAACAAATAAAGGGTGGCTGTGTTAAGCTACTAAGTTTTGGGATGGTTTGTTATGTAGCAAAAGCTAACCAACACAGGCAAGAACAAGAAGATCCAGTAATTCATAAGGTCATTATGAGATGGTGATGTATGCCTGGTGCAGAGTTAGTACTTAACTGTTAGTAGCCTGTGAAAGAGTAGCTGCAGTCAATTAAACAGCAAACACTAGAGAAATTTAGTAATGTTAGTGTCCGTATAGTTCATCTACTTCAACTTGCCTCTGATACCATGCCCAGATGGTCCTTCGTTGTCTGATGGCTTCCCATGGCAGACACCCCTGCCCCCCAACTCTCCTTGGTCACCCATTCTACTTAGAGAGTTCTGATTAGTGACATGCTCTTTCTTATATTTAGCCAAAAATAATAATGTTGCAAATAAAGAAGATATTTTATGTTTAGAGTAATCCTGAGTCCAAAGAAAATGTTAGGTGGAAGAGAGAGACCCACACCCCTTTAAATACCCGTTACCCAATTCTCTGCTCTGAAGACATCTGCTGAGTTCCCAAACTATGAGAACTTCCCTTGGGATGGCCCAGTTAGCTGATCTTCAGTGATTCAGCAAGCACATATCCAAGTGTGTAAAGCCTGGGAATCTGGGCTGTTAGAGAGTGAAGGGGGATGAGAAAGGAAGGTCAGTACATAGGCACAGCACAAGGACAGGAACAGGCACTGTGCTGTGTGTACAAGATAAGACGTGTATGGTGTGATATGGTATATGGCATGTGGCATATGATATTAATATATGGTGTGGTATATGGCATGATATAGTATATATGAGGGGGGACCCAAAAAGCCCAGAATTTGTTTATAGAAAATTGTGTGTTTATTCTTACATGTTTAAACTTCAGCCATCTTCAAAGTACTCTTTGTTTGATGCAATACACCTATTGAGATGATTTTCCACTGCACAAAAGAGTTTTAGAACTCGTTGATTTTGTTGTCTTTTAGTGCTTCTGTTGTTTTTGTTTCACTTCTTCCATATCTGCAAACGTTCTCTTTGAGGAATTTTTTCATCCAGGGAAACAAACAAAAAAGTAACTTGCGGTGAGATTGGGTGAATAGGGTCTGGCATGGAGGAGTCATGCTGTTTTTGGTCAAAAACTGTTGAACACTCAGCACAGTGTGGGCAAGTGTGTTGTCATGCTACATGTTGTTCATGTAAATCACCCACCATGAAATGGACAAATGTATTGAGTCTCCAAAACAAATTCAGTGAAACCAAATGCAGCCTCTCACAACAGTGCCAGCTGAAACACTGATGCCGATAGGTTCCTAGAACACTCACCTAGCAGAGAAGCCTGTACTACAAGAGGTCTGCCCTCAAGAAGATAATTCTGTTTATTGGGGTATCCCCTCTTGTATACGTGTGCAGAGGAGGAGACACCATATTCCATAAGTCTGTTATAACATGATTTTCTGTGTTCAAGGGACAAGTCGTATAAGTTTTGTGTCTATAGGAAGTTGGCCTGGGCTGAAGTCAACTACTGTCCTCAAAATAGAAAGGTGGGATGAGTGGGCTTGTCAATCATTCACTTAGTCATTCTCTCAGCAAAGGAAAAATTTTACTGAATACTAGTCTCTGGAGACACACTGATCAAAATATGAAAAGTATCCAAACTCATGGAACTTTTATTCTGAGGGTGAGATACCCAGTCAACCAGTTATTACATAATATGCTTTTGGGTGCACAAAGCAGAATAAGGAGACAGAGAGTGTCTATGATGTCTCTGTGGGATGGAAAAGCCTCTCTGAGGAAGTGAAGTTTGAACACAATCCTGAACTAACTGGAGGCATGAAATACATGGAGGAGAGCACTGCAGACAGAGAGCAAGAAGTGCAAAGACTTTAAGAGAGGTTACTGCTGGGTAAAGCTAAAGGGTGGAGTAAGGCTGTGATGGGATGGTCAGAGGCTGGAAATGGGAGGAAACCAGAAACCTGCATATCACATGAGGATCTCCTAGCCAGGAAGGGAACTTTTCATTTGATTTATGGCAGACTGAGGGTTAGGGAGTAAATTGATCTGATTTACATCTTTGCAGGATCCCTCTGACTCTTATGGGGGAAACAAAATATTGGAGGACCTTAGAAAGACAGAGCTGTATCCAGGAGCAGGCCTCACTTGGTCTGCAGGACAAAGGAAAGGAGGCCCACAGGTGAGGCATGAGATATTGCACCCACCTCACTTTGGCCCCAGGATGTGTACTCTTCTTCATGGGTCCTCACTTGGAACTCTACTGCTGGGGGAGGGGAAGCGGCAGGGTGGTGAGGAAGTGCAGTGTCAATGCTCTGGCTGGGAAGGAGAAAGAAAGATGAGGCTTCCCGAATTTCTCAGCCCACAACCAGGATGGTTTGAAAGACCAGCAAACAGGACTGACACCAAAGCTCAGGGCAGAATTCATGTGTGGGGCAAACTCAGAAAGGTGCGATCATGCCCAAATTCCCTGCATGACCCCCGAAGCCACAGAAAGAAAATAAAGCCACAAATGCCATTCCTCCACAGACCTCTGTCTGCCCAGTATCAGACGTGAACATCAAAGAAATTGCAGCTGGGAGTGTCCAGAGAGGCTGCAAAAAATGAGAAACCAGAGAATTAAAGAGATGGAGACAGGTGACCCATCAGAAACTGAGCTCAAAGCAATGATTATAAAAATGCTTAAAGAACTGAATGGTAATTTCAACAGAGAGATAGCAAGCATTAAAGAAGACTTACAAACCATTGTAAAGGACAGAGAGATATAATGACTACATTAACTGAAATGAAGAACAGTGTAAAAATCACCAAACTAGATACAATAGAAGTGCAAGGTAGTGATTTGCAGGAAAAGCTACCAGAAAACACCCATTTAGAATAGATTGATATGAGAATCCAGAAAAATGAGGATGGCTTGAGATTCTTCTGGGACAATTTTAAGTGGAAGAATATCAGAATTCTAGATGTTCCTGAAGGGTCAGAGGAAAAGCAAGGAATTAAGAAATTGTTTAAAGAAATAATGATTGAAATTTTTCTTAACCTGGTGAAGGGAATAGACATACAAGGCCAGGATGCACAGAGAATTCCAAACAAGATGATCCCAAACAGGAATACACTGAGATACATCATAATTAAAATGGCAAAAGTTAAAGAAAAAGAGAAAATTCTAAAAACAGCAAGAGAAATGCAAGTAGTAACTTATAAAGGGGCAGCAATTTGATTCTCAGCTGATTTCTCACCAGGAATTTTATAGGCCAGAAGGATTTGCAAAAAATATTCAACATGATGAAAACCAAGAATCTACAGCCAAGAATAATGTATCCAGCAAGGCTAGCATTCAAAACTGAAGGACAGAAAAAGAGCTTCTCAGACAAGAAAAAGCTAAAGGAGTTCTTTGCCACCAAACTAGTACAAATAATGTTAGAGGGACTTCTTTAAGATGGGAGGAGGGATGGAAGAGTGGGTAAAACAAAGGAAAGGAATGGAGAAATTTAGTTTGATTGTTAACATAGAATCAAAAGCAACAAAGGAACAAATCTCATGGACACAGTCAATAATTTAGTAGTTACCTGAAGGTAAGGGGAGAGGTGGGTGGAGGAAAAGGGACAGAGACACAAATGCATGGTGATGGAAAGAGAACTGTGATGAACACATAATACAACACGTAGAATATGTAGCATTGTATACTTGGGACCTAAATAACATTTACTAATCAATGTCACCCCAATAAATTTATTTTTATTTATTTATTTTTTTTGTAGGGGTGGTAGTTCCCTGGCTGGGAATTGAACCCAGGCCATGGCATTGAGTGCACTGAAGCCTAGACACTACACCACCAGGGAAACCCCCAATATTTTTAAATAGGGAGAAAAGATTATTTTGACTGTTTTTAATCCCTTGAGATTCCATATAAATTTTAGGATGGATTTTTCTGTTTCTGCAAAGAATATCATCTGGATTTTAATAGGACTTGATTGTATATGTAAATTACTTTGGGTAGCATTGACATCTAAACAATATTAAGTCTTCCAATCCATAAACACAGAATATCTTTCCATGTATTTATGTATTTTTTACTTTCTTTCAGCAACGTTTTGTCATTTTTGCCTTTTTATTTATATTAATTCCTAAGTATTGTTTTTTATTTTGATTGTTCATTTATTCTGTTCTTTAGATTCCCCATATAAGTGAGATCATATGATATTTGTCTTTCTCAGTCTGACTTATCTCACTTAGCATGATATCTTCCAGTTCCATCCATGTTGTTGCAAAAGGTAACATTTTATTCTTCTTTATGGCTGAATAATACCTTGTGTAAATGTACCACAGCCTCTTTATCCAATCACTTATTAGTGGGCATTTAGGTTGTTTCCATATCTTAGCTATTGTGAATAATGCTTCAATAAACACAAGGGTGCATACATATTTTTTTTTGATTTTTTTTGTTTTGGATTTCTTTGGATAAATATCTGGGAGTTTAATTGCTGGATCATAAGTTAGTTCCATTTTTAATTTTTTGAGAAACTTCCATACTGTTTTACAGAGTGGTTGGATGAATTTGCAGTCCTATCAACAGTGCAAAAGGGTTCCTTTTCTCCACACCCTTGGCAACACTTGCTGTTGATCTATTTATTGATGAGATTGGCAAAAAAACAAAACAAAAAAAAAACAAAAAAACAAAAACAAAAAACAGACACATAGATCAATGGAACAGACTAGAGAGCCCAGAAATAAATCCACGTCTATATGGCTAATTAATCTACAAAAAGGAAGCAAGAACTTACATTGGGGTAAAGATAGTCTTTTCAACAAATGGTCCTAGGAAAACTGAACAGATACGTGCAAAAAAAAATGAAATTGGAACACCTTCTTACACCATATACAAAAATAAATTCAAAGTGGAATAAAGATCTAAATATAATACCTGAAACCATAAAACTCCTAAAGAAAATGTTAGAAGTAAACTCTCAGACATTACCTTCAACAATATATCTTCTCAGGTAAGGGAAACAGAAGAAAAAATAAACAAATGGAACTACATCAGACTAAAAAAAATTTTTACAGCCAAAGAAACCATTGACAAAACAAAAAGATATCCCACAGAATGGAAGAAAATATTTCCCAATAAGGCATCTGATAAAGGGTTAGTACCCAAAATTTACAAGAAACTCATACAACTCAACAAAAAAACAAACAACCCAATTAAAAAATTGGCAGAAGACCTGAATAGACATTTCTCCAAAGAGGACATACAAATGACCAATAGACACATGAAAAGATGTTCAACATCACTAATAATCAGAGAAATGCAAATCAAAACCACAATGAGATACCACCTCACTCCTGTCAGAATGACTCTTAAGTATTTTCTTCTTATTTGACAGTATTGTAAATAAAATTTTTTTTATTACAAAAAATTTTTTTTATTATTAGACTTAATAAGATGACATTGGTTAGCAAGAAATTACCTGGTTCCAGGTGTACAATTCTACAGTGTATCGTCTATTTGTTGCATTATGTATTATCACCCAGATTGAGTTCTCTTTCCATCACTATATATTTGGCTCCCCCTCTTTCCTCTCCTACCCACTGCCTCCTCGCCCACCCTCTCCTCCCTTGCCCCTAAACAACCATTAAAGTATTGATTGTGTCCATGAGTTTTTTGTTTGTTTTGTTTTTTCTTTGTTGCTTTCTAGTCTTATATTCTGCATGTGAGTGAAGTCATATGGTTCTTGGTTTTTACTGTGTGGCTTATTTCACTTAGCATGATGATCTCTAGGTCCATCCATTTTGTTGCAAATGGCAATATTTCATCTTTTCATACAGCTGAGTAATATTCCATTGTGTATATGTACCACAGCTTCTTTAAAACTGTTTTTTTAAATTTGCTTTTCAGATTGTTCATTGTTAGTGTATAAAGACACAATTGATTTTTGAGTATTAATTTCATAACCTGTAACTTTGCTGAATTTGATTATTGGTTCTAATAGGATGTGTGTGTGTGTGTGTGTGTGTGTGTGTGTGTGTGATGGAATATAACTTTTGAATGCTTTCAAAACCATACTCTCCTTATCTATTAGGAGGCTGTGCATGAATGAATGCTCTTAGTATCTAACAAATACCAAATATAGATATGAAGTAAATCTTGACCACTCTGTGCTGGTGTCAGTATGGATAGAAAAAGGGGACCACAGTGATTGCCAAGTGTGCTTTTGAATCTGTCAATCACACAAAATCAAGTGTAAATGGTTGACATTTCAGGTTGAAAAAATGACAGAAGAGAGGAATATTTAAGAGATCTTTTTAGATGTTTTAAATTTGCTTAATGTTAAAATGTGATCTCTGAATAAATTTAAATTGTGCTTATCTTAGTATGTCAAAAATTTCACAGAAAATGGTAACGACTTAGCAGAAAATTGCTTTGCTTTGTGGGTTCTTCCACCAAACCATAAATGAGGTATAGTTTTCTAATTTAGGAAAATGAGTAAGAAGATTTTCCTACTTGAGAAAAGCAGTTTTACCTACTGTTAAAGTAATTGTAATGCCTGACTGAAAACATCAAAATAGGAGAACATGGAGTTCAGAGAATTTCTGAAATGTCAAATTTGAGCTACAAATAGAGATGTGTGTATTAGTATATTGTCTACGTATAACCAAAAGGAAAAGGATATGATTTAAAAAGTAAAATGATTTGCAGCTGCTTCCACTGTTTAGGGGGATGTCCTCAGGCCAACTCTCCCCTCTGCTGGGCCCAGCCACCTGGAGTGATGAAAGGGAAAGGAACCACCTAAGCTGTGGTTGCCTGCATTGCTCTGAACCCAGGCCAACTTCACCTGGGCCCCAAAGGTATGCAGTTTGGTTTTATCCCAGACCAGGCTTCTCTGAGATGGTGAGGTCAGAGATTAGAACAGGTGAGACTGCATGCATTTGCAATCTTGTATCATGTTGCAAAGAGAGGATCAGGAGAACCCAGGAGTTCTCTCAAGCTCACAGTTTCAGTAAGTCAGAGCCTTCCCCTTCCTCCTTTGCCTGGGACATACTACCACTGATCTCCTCCCTAGATGTTTCCCTGTGGCTGAGACTGGTAATTACTGTTTACTTCCACTTCTGTGGCTCTCCTCATTATAGTTCATTAACATGAAAGGATCTCATATGCAGCCAGGCAACCAGAGGTGAAACAGGTTCAGTCTGACTCGCTGTGTTTCGCTGGGGCAAACTCCAGTTGTGTCTACTCTTGACTTACCTCACTTCTGTGGTCACAAGAACGCCAAACACTCCGGTCTGCCAGCTTACTGTCTGCCTCCGCTCCCCCTCTGCCACTTCCTCCCCCACCCAAACTCTGGCTGACCTATATAGTCTTTCCTAAGTATACTGAAATAGCTCTTTTTGTTTCTTTTTTTTTTTTTTTTTTTTTTTTT
>PVJL010008764.1:0-15424 GCA_004026885.1 Lyroderma lyra
TGTGTGTGTGTGTGTGTGTGTGTGTGTGTGTGTAATGTGGGATGTAAATGAGCTTAGTTAGGCCATGACATTCCACAGTGGAGACAGGTTTGCTTAGAAAGTAGGTGTTTGGGGGTGATTACAGCATTTGTACGTTCATTACCTGCCATTCCTTGTCCATCTTATCAACTCCCCCCCTTTCCCTGTGATCTTTCACCCTTGTAACCTGAATGTTGATGACGAGCAGGAGTCATGGGACAGATGAGACAGAATCAGAATCAAATACTATTTTTGTTCTTTCTTTCTTTCTGCTTTTCTTTTTGTTTGTTTTGTTTATTGATTTTTGTTGTTGTTGTTGGTTTTTTGTTTTGTTTTGTTTTTTGACTTCCTTAGTGGAGATGGTTCTTCCTCTGTCTCTAGATGAAAACTTCTCTCCCATGACATTTCTGCTGGCTCGTAGATAACAAAACATCCTAATATATTGCCTGACGGAACAATCACAATCTCAATTCAGACTTTACAATTATCAAGCTCTGTATTAAATAAAGCTCTGAATTGTATTTGAAGTTTACTTTTCTTCCTTTTACTAAGTCCCAGGCCTGCTGTGTGTTGGCTACTTCAGGTGTATGAAGGGCATTCTTTCTATATTGTTTTTGTAGCTACTATTTTATCTGTCTCGGTAGCTTGAAAACTGAAGTTTATCATTTTACCGGAGTGAGGAGAGGGAAATTTGGTGGGTAAGAGGTGAAGAAAAGTTCTTCCTATGGCTTCAGGCTCTTCAAGTTTCTTCAGAGGTCCTAGAACTGCTGATCTGTCCCTCAACATTTATTTGACTTGAGTGGTTGTATTCATTTTAACAATCACTCATTTCTTTCTCTATCGAATGTCAGATAAAATACAGAAATCCCAATTAAACTTGAATGTCAGATAAAAAAATGAATGATTTCTTAGCCTAAGTATGTCCCAAATATCTTATAGAATATACTAAGTTAAAACGTTATTTATCTTTTTAGCTTAAATTCAAATTTACCTGGACATCCTATATTCCTTTTTGCTGAATACGGCCACCTTAGGTGGAAGGGTGTCTGATCTTTTGGGCAACCAAGTCTGGGAATTTTATCATGCTATGTTTTAGTACCAGAATAATGGGTTTTCTCTACATCTAACACCTTTGGTCAGATATAACCTCTCAAAAGACTTTAATGGACCAACTGGGCATAGATTATAATTTTTTTTTTTTTACATAACTATCTGTCTCAAAGATGCTACCAGCCCACCTTCAAGGTGGCTACCTGCATTGTGCAATAGGCTGTGTCCTTTCTGGTGAAGTTGAGAAGTTGCTGGTTTACGTGTGAACGTAACAACCGGATACGCATTAGCAGTGTGCTAATGAGTGATGGGAGCTTCTTCAGAGAGAGACTCTCATCTGAGAGGGAAGCCTGTACACAGTGCAGCCAGCTCACAAGCTTGGCCTCATTAAAACACAGTGATTTTAACTTGTATGGAGGTGTTGCTGCTAAAATTGAGAAGCAGGCACCCTGTATGGGTGAAAGCTCAGAGAAATTAATCCAATAAAAGCCAAAGTTATGTGAACTTGCTGGTGGAAGCCAGGACAGAATCCTTACAGCCAGTCTTTCAAAAGGTCCTGGCCTTTGTGATGGTGTCTACTGGGATGTCTGGGTTATTTCCTCCTTTGGTCTGCTGGAATCAGCTCTGCAGACAACCCTCATTTCTCACTGTTCAGAATCTTGTTGTGCCCTGCCCACACTCTTGGCAGTCACCTGTGAAAGCCTCTTTCTAGAATAATGTGTCGCTGCCTGAGGGCTTGTATCCGGCAGTGGGATCCTACTGCATACCCACAGGCAAGATGGAAATGCTGAAAAGTAATAGTAACATGGAGGCATCACTCGGTCAACCAGGAGTCCATGGATTCTTACTCCCAGCTTCCTCCTCACCCCTCTGGTGGTATAGTTCTGAGGCAAATGTCCCACACTATCTCCCAGAGTTCCCCAGGGGGATGGAACTCTGGTTGCCCACAGTGGCAACATGCTTGATAATACACCCTGCACTGGCTGTCCTCTCTCTGTCTCACTTTCCCACTGCCCTACTGGTATTTTCTGGAAACACCATCTACATAAACCACTTGGATTTTTAGTCCATGTCTCAGGGTGTACTTCTGAGGGATTAAAATTAAAGCCCTTTCATGCCTCTTACCCAGCTCCAGCTCTTTCCAGCTATATGGTTTTGTGGAGAATTTGTTTGTGATGTTGAAGTTCGTATTGAGTAAAAACAGAAGAAGAAGGGACTTTGCGGGTAAAGCAGTGGTGTCTAGTTATAAAGTACACTAAGATATTGAATTGGAAATGTCCATAGAAGCTCAAAATGAATTGCAGGTCCCAGAGAGTGTTATGAAACTCAGGGAAGGGTGGAAAGAGCCTACCCCTCATTCTGAGCCCACTGAGAAGGGGCCTCAACAGAACTCCCTGGGGAGCTTTGCTATTGAGAGACACAATGGGCTTGTGCCTGCCTGCTGTCTAGAAAGTAAGAGGTAGAGAGCTGGCAGCCTGGTCCTCTGAAAACAGAGCAAGGCCAGACACTGCAGTCTTGGGCTTGCCTAGCATCTCAGTGGCAACTAGATAACATACTCACATTGATTGGCAAAGAATGTGAGCGTTTCCGGTGGAATGGCTGTTGGGCTTGTGTATGATACAGGGGCAGCGCCCATCCTCTCTTAGATCCTGAAAAGAGGAACATCTAAAAGGCAAAGTGGCCTCAGCAGAAAGAGGTTAGAGTGAATAGCTGGACTTCTAGCCTTCGAGAAGTAGGATTGCTGGATTGAGCAAATACGAATATAGACTACGAGGGGGGATCCAAAAAACCCCCGGAATTGTCTTCTGGAGGGTGACCCTTGTAGTACAGGCTTCCCCCACTAGTGAGTGTTCTAGGAGCCATCTCCATCAGTGCACCAACTGGTGGTGTTGAGCGGCTGCAAGCTTCAGTGAATTTTTTTGGAGATTCCACACGTTTTCCTAGTTCACGAGGGGTGATTTACATGAACAATGTGCAGTATGACAACGCACCTGCCCACATCACGCTGACTGTTCAGCAGTTTTTGACCAAAATTATCTACGTACTGGTGGTCTATCATTGATGATGCTAAGGATAGGAATATTTCACCTGTAGGTGATCCCAATGAATAAAACACTTTCTAACAGTTCTCATGGGGAGAAACACTGTTTTTCCGACTATAGTTTAGCACCTTGGCCTTTTCCCAAGTGTGGGCTTGTAAAGAAACGATTTAGGTTATTGTCCCATTATTTCTCTCAGTTTTTCTATTAATTGGCAGCTTTAGCCCACTTTCTGGGGTTTGAAGTTGGCCATCATACTCCATGGTCTGGAGTCTAGAAAACATACATGTCATTTTATCTGGATGTTTTATTCAGAATCAAACATTTATGTTCTAAGTTTAATACTTACCCTCCCAAATCTATAAAAGAATGAATCAAACAATAAACCTCATGAAGAAATGATAATAAAGATAAACTTAAAGTCATCTATATTTAAGAACTCTTACAAGACTGTAAATATGTCTCCAACTAGTACCAAAGTTATTAGTTAAAGGAAAATATAAATTTAAAGAGTTGCTATAACTCAACCATTCCCATTACTAGAAACACAGTTTTAAAACTTTATGAGCTGCTGATTATAAGTTAAGGTAATCTTTTCAAATAAGAAACTGCATTAATTTGAGGTAAACCCAAAGACTTATACAGTTATTTCAGGTTTTTAATCCTTCAACACACACACACACACACACACACACACACACGTGGGTATCACATTTTTTTCTCAATAGCTTCACTGTAATTTAGAGAAAATGCTTTATAGAAATCACTTCAGGGTGGTGGAAGAAAAGAAAGAAACACAGTTCTCCTTGTATTTAATGAATAGCAACATTCCTTCATATGTTTAGGTTTCTTATACTCTTAATTCCAGCTCTGGCTTTGTTCAGTTCATTTAGCTGGACTGAAGTGAGGGTCTTAGCACTAATCTTCACATAAAAATGTTTTCAAGGGAAAGAATACTTTAAAGAGTAATTTGATTAATAGAAGTAGACTACAAACAAAAAAAGGAAAATGCTTCTTTTCTCCAAGACTTAATGCTTAGATCCTTTATTAAAGAGATATTTGTTATATAAAAATGTTTCCTATCCAGTGCAATTTCATAGGAAAAAAAAGATGTACTTTTATAATTTGATGGAGAAAACAGTACCAGGAAGACTATTTCAAATGGCATGTCCAGAGTTTATAGTCCATTGAAATATCATTTGTGTCTTTTATTTTGTTATGAAAATACAATGAATCACCAAAATCCTATGTATTCCTAGTGACTGAAATTTATTTCCATTTTGCATATTTATTGATAGCATATGTTCACATGAAATGTTAAGTGCATGCAACAGAAACATGCACAAATAACATCGTCCCTTAAGGATCTTATCATCTAGCAGAAGAGATATGAATACACAAAAAGTTAAATCATAATATAATATTTAAATAAGTAAGTAGAATTTGAGTTGATCTTTTATAATGGTGAGGAGGTAGAAGAATTTCTTAAAAATAAGGAATAAAAATATAAAATAAAATAGAATGTACTTAGAGGATGGATAGATGTTGATAAAGCAAGTATAGTAAAATGTTAATTGTAGACTCTGTGTGGGTTAGTGTAAAATTCTTTCACCTTTTTTTTTGTTTGTTTGAAATTTCTTTTTTAGAGATGAAACCAAGAAGAAGTTTCTTCTAAGGAAAATAAGCTGAAACAAAGAGATAGGTTATTAAAAGGGAAAGTACACGCCAAAGAAGTAGGAGTGGGCCTGAGCAAGAGAGTTGCTCAAGGGCTTGAAAACTTTTATAATAAAAGAACGATAATTAGATGGTGAACTTATTATATATCAAATTAACAATGCACTGCAGAATTGTATGCCTGAAACCTATGTAGTCCTTGCAAACAGATGTCACCCCAATAAGTCTGACAATAAAAATGAATTAAAAAGAAAAAAAAAATTATCTGATGTACATTTAAAAAAAAACCCAAAATGATATCATTCTAGTGTTTACAGGGAGAGCGTAGTAAACTACACTGATTGGCATTTGATTTCCATGAAGATGTAATGAAAAATAAAGCATGAAAGGTACGTTCTGTGAATACTTGCCCTTCATTAATTCTGTCTGTGATTTGATTAGAAGACTGAAAGCATTTAATGTTAGAGACCAAATTGCATTGTGCATCCTTCAAACAAATAACAGAATTTTAAACTAAAATCAGCTGAAATATAAGTCATGTTATTATTGTACAGAACAAGAAAACCAAAGTTAGGACAGACTACAGAAGTGATTAATCAGTTTCTCAAAAATTCTCTCAGAGGTGCAATTCCTGCTCTGCTGCCTCCAGCACCATCTTCAACACAAGGCCTGTCCCTCTCCACTTACAAGGTGGCTGCGAGCCGTCTTGTCCCCATGCATTGTGGAAAAGGACCACCATCCTTTCGTTATTTCAAGTAAACTACTCTTCATGTTTTCTTGTTTTCGTTTTGTTTGTTTTTTGTCCTACATTGACTTAGACCTGTTCAGTTCTGAATTTAACTCTGTCAAAGAGATGAGTGGCTTAGATGCAGCATGAGAAGTAGAATAGTTCAGAGGGCAGCAGCAGTGGACACGATGGGACAGTGAAGAGACAAATCCTCCAGGAAGGCTAAAGAATAGGGGGTGGACAATGTACTTATTTACAAAAGCATAGTGCTGTGACCACCAGGTAGTTCTGGAAAAATCTTGTGGGCAGAATATGTGTTTATAAAAGAGAGCTATTCATGAAATATTTTTTATGATTATAAAAGTAATACATATTCAATATGAAAACTATAAAAAAAGGCTACAGAACATAGCCATCGCAATTTTATCACTTAGAAATAATCAGTTATTATTTGTACATTTCCTTCAAACTATTTGCCTTTCTTATATTGTTAACCTTATATTGTCAACATTTCCTAAGTCATTAAGATTTCTTTATAAAGTTTGTTTTAATGGCTGCATAAAACTCTATTTAATGAAACTATAATTTATGTTAATATTCCTATACCAGAGAATGTTTAAATTCAATCAATTTTTCCTTTGTTACTAGCACTGTGATAATTATCTTTATAACAAATCATTTTCAGAAACCCTGCTTATTTCCTTAGAAAATATTTTTATTAATAGTTACTATATTATTAAGCCAAATTATATAAATATTTTTAATGCTCAGTACATCCTGTCATATTGTTTGTCCCAGTTTACACATCTCCTCACGTGGCTCTAAGCATTACTGTCATTAATACAATAGTACCAAGTGACCTCCTTTTCAGTTCCAAGGGACTCTCTAGGAGGTACAGCTGCAGGTCTGTTCTCCATCATTGATGTTCTTTCATCATCATCTTGCTGCATTCCTTCTTTCCTTTTAAGCATTTTTGCATTAAAAAGTAAGGTGGGACATTTACCAATTAGGGTTTTGTTTATTACTTTCTGTATCTACTCCTTTTTATCTCTGGGTATAA
Organism: Lyroderma lyra; assembly: GCA_004026885.1. Classification (NCBI taxonomy): domain Eukaryota; kingdom Metazoa; phylum Chordata; class Mammalia; order Chiroptera; family Megadermatidae; genus Lyroderma; species Lyroderma lyra. The sequence goes on from PVJL010008764.1 coordinate 6,569, forward strand.
TATCTGCAAAGCCTTTGGGATTTAAGCACATGAAACTTTATGCATAGATTCCACATAGGATAAGCAATGAATGAATAAGTAAAAGAGCAAATGAATTAATGAATAGATGAATAAATGAATGAATTAATAAAATGAATGAATATGCAATATGTGGTAGCTCAGGATAAAATTTACTGTGGCCTTATTAAGTCCATAAAATTTGCAAATTACTTCATAAAAGTGCTTTATAGGTTTTGGCATTTTAACGATGTTTACAGTGTTTTAGAAGAGACAAAAGATTTCAGTCTTGTGGCAGTTTGCCAGAACAGGGAGCAATTGTGCATACAATTACACTATTAAATTATTAAAGGTAGTAAGACATTTACACAAAACAGACCTTGAATTGTTTTAAACTCCATTTAGTTGAAAAGGTTAACGAAGGACAAATCACATTTTTTAACTTCCTATTTAATTTTTAATTCACCTTTATTTCCCAGTTGGCCACATTATTTTCGTCTTAAGTAAACAAGAGTGATGAATTTTCTTTATAAATTGATAGTATAAGCTCGATGTCCGTAGACAAGAGAACTTAATGGTGAAAGTTCACAAAATTAGGGGGAAAGATCGGTGTATCCAAGTGTCAGGGAGTTAGGGAGAAGGTTGTTTCATTTTTAGAACCATCATTTTTATCCCAGGATCTAATCCTGTAGGAAATAATTTATGTGAAAGCTTCTTGAAAGTGTAAAGCACTATATAAATGTAAAGGATTAGTATTAGTAGTGTGGTAAATCATTTTCCTGAAGGTTGGTATAGGCCATTTATATTTTTAAAGTAGATGAATAGAAGAAAAATATGTTTTACTCCAAAAATGGCTGATTTCTCCTTCCAGAGTGCTTGAAATACTTTTCCGGTTTGACTTGATTAATCCCCGTGACATCCTGGTGAGGGAGACTTGATGCTCACTTTGCATTTTTATGGGTCTTGCCAACATTAAGTTTCAGATATATATAGGTGCCATTTCTCGTGGGTGCAGCTGACTAGTTTTTCTCTTAATTATTCCTTTTATCACTGAATTTCAGATAGACACACTAGAGGGACCCGAGCAGGGAGCCCACTGCAGAAGTGACTCTTATTAAGGCATTTGGCAGTGCCGATAGGGCCTCTGAAGCCTCTCTCCTGAGGACCTAAGACGGGGCGAGGACAAGGGAGTGCTCAGACAACTCAGAGGTCTCAGGAAAGGGGAATCACACACAGCAGACTGGCTGCCTTTCCTCTCCCAACGTTCACTGACTGTTTATACGCTTTGGTTTTATGGGAGAAAACTCATTATGGAACATTCCAGCATTCTCCATAAAAAGTGGACTTAGGGAGTTAATCAGGTCCTAGGGAATTGTAAGAAAAGGAGTGATCCAAGGGTTGAAGCAGAAAAGAGTCAAGGGACCAGTCTGCCTGCTGGAAAAAAGTTAAAGCAGCTGAAGCTTCCGGGAAAAGAAGAGAAGCTGCCTTAAGTTCTGGCATGTACTCTGAGTTTCCGCTCCTCGCTGGGTCTGCAGACCTTCCCTTGGCTTTCCGAGGGTCCCTTTCTCCTAAGCACCCGGGGGCCATCACCGATTTTCCTTTGAGTGTCCACACAGAGTAGAGGGGTGAAAGGGAGTTGTTATTTCAATGTCAGGCACAGGTAGAACATCAGGCGTAAAGAGATGATAGGCATGATAATAGTATGGTATAAGCTCCTGTTTCATAATTTTCTCTATAGTTTTTAATTGGTCACATGATATTTGAGAGATATGTAAAAACAAATGTACTTTTTAAAAAATTCCAGTCCCTTCCAGTTTTCCCTTAACTGTTTGAGACATTGTCAGGCCCTGCTGGGAGTGACTGGCCTCGTGAGTCATCAGTGAGGACCTGCTCTGAACTCCTTTCGCTTTCTTGCTGAGAGAGGCATGGCTGTACCCTAAGAATCTGCTCTCGGTGCACCCTTCTCAACGGGATCTGGTTTTTCCTCCCATATACCATCAACCACAGTTTCTGAAAGAAAGGAACGTGCCCACTTTGTTCTAAAATTCCACTTTCAGACCACTGCAGTAACAAACAAACAAAAATGTCAGCTCTTTTGAACCCTATGTTTATAAGGCCTTAGATTGTACCAGGTAAAATTTACCTATTTCCCTCCTGGTTACTCCCTCTCAGCTACAGGAAACTTTAGGGTGTGTGTGTGTGTGTGTGTGTGTGTGTGTGTGTTTTCCCATGACTACTATCTTAATTCTTGGTGCCTTCAACAATTCAAGAATTGAAGATTTTTGGCTGGCCCATCATCTATCATCCAAGTCCCCTAGTACCTTGACCCTCTCTTCTTCAATTACCTTTTGCTCTACCTGTCCTCAGTCACTCCCCTCCATCTTGCCATTGAATACTTCACCAGCTCCACGGTATTAGTTTCAAGCACCCCACCCTTTGATTGCCTAACTCCTTGTCTTTGCAATTCATTCCTTGAATCCTGTAGGCTATTAACCCCCATGAACCTTTCCACCATACATTCTCCTGTCCATGTTTATGCTTGCCTAGCGTGGTGCTCATGAGCCATCATAATGATCTCTCTGGAGTACACATCCTCAACTCCATTGACTTCCTCTACCAAAATCACCTATAGAAAAACCCACCACTGATTGAGTCGTACTTCCTGCCTACTCTCTAACTGTTCCCAGGCAGCTAAACGTGGCTGGGGAAAAGCACAAAACCACCCTCTCTGGTCTCACGTGGGCCTTGGACTGCTAGAGAGTCTCTCCACATCTCTTTAGTTAGGTCATACCCTGTCACCAGGACAACCACTTTACACCTCCTCCAAACAGGAAACTCACCCCAATTTACTTCTTCTCAATGGTTGTCCGAGAAAATGGAAGCCATCACAAGAGAACTTCATCTTCAAACCACTAAACCCGACCACCTATCTGCATCTTTATCCATACACTCTCTCTGGACCCCTGGCCCTCTCAGTGAGTTTGCTTCTGCTTCATCCATTTTGTTTTTTCTCTCGAGTCTCCTATCTCTCTCTTCAAAACCAAATGAAATCAACAAACAAAAATGATTCCTTAACCCCATGTCCCCCTTCGGCTACTGCAGCAAGCCTTTGGAGCGAACGTTCTCACAAGACCTGTCTCTATTATCTCTCCAGCTCTCCAGAACCACTTGCTTCACCTCAGTCATCCAGAGCAAAATGCACGTGTTAGACCCCCAGTGATTTCCATCATGCCAAATCTAATGGTCGGTTCCCGGACCTTAGTACACACCATGGTGGTATTTGACATGATTATCATCTTGTTTGAAACACCTTGTTCCCTTGGCTTTGGGCATGCTTTACGCTTATTTTATCTTACTCCATCAGCCACTTAGTCTCTTTTGCTGGTTCCTGTTAAACATCAGAGTTTTCCATGGCTGAGTTCTAGGACCGTTTTTCTTCTCTGTCTCTGCTTACTCCCTCTGTGGCCTTCACCAGGCCCACAGCTTTAACTATGATGCACGTTGTCAGGAATCCAGCTCCTGTCTCTCCCCCATGCTCCACACTCATGGATACACTCTTTATTCGGTATTTGTTTGGAAATCTAGTAGAAATAGCAAGCATAACATGCCCCAAAAGAATTATGAAATTTTACCCCAAACTCACTATCCATCTTAAACATTGGTACTCTCATTAACCTGGTTGCTCAGGTCAAAAGAGCACTGGATTCATCCTGGACTTCTCTCTCTCTCCTTCCCTCCCTGCCCGCTCACCCCACCGCCGTTCTGCACATCTGGCTGACTGTAACTTCAAACATCTCCTTTTAGCTGTTGGTTGACTATCTTTTCCACTACAATGTAAGCTCTCAGAACAGTATCTTGATCTTAACTACTGCTGTTTCTCCAAACATTTAGAACAGAAATGGACAAACTATGACCCACTGGCAAAACCCAGCCTTTCACTAAATGGTTTTTAAATGGTTAAAAACATTTTTTTAAATAAAATTTTGTGACGCATGAAAATTAGGTGAAATTCAAATTTCAATGTCTATAAAGTTTTATTGGAACACAGCCACGCTTATATAATTATACTTTGTAGCTATTTTCTCATTACAATGGCTGAGTGAGTAGTTGTGACGAAAATTTTTATGGTCCATAAAGTTCAAAATATTTACTTTCTGGTCATTGATAGGAAAAATTTGCCTACCTCTGCCCTGGACCAACATTTTCTCACCGTAGCCATGGCCTAAATTTCTCTTTCCAACTAATTCCTATAAAAATCTCATAACTGAGTCTCACCGCCCTAAATCACGTGACTATTTTTGAACCAACCCCTGATCAAAGGGGTAGAACGCAGTCAGTCGGACAGGCCTGGGGCACGTGCCCACCCGCAAGCTGGGAAATGGGGAAAGCTTAACTCCTTCTGAATCAGATGGACTGAATGAACATGGAAGACAGGATTTTTCCAAGGAAAACTATAACCACAAGAAGGGTGAAGAGAAATTTTGGTAAGAAAAACAAACGGTTGAGTTCTATGTGGATCCTCTTGCTTTTTAAAAATGACACATTCCCCATACTCTGTGGTAGTTCCGTGAATTATAGATTGCTCTTGAGAAGTCACACTCAGTTGACTAGAATATGATTCCGGATACCTCAATCCATCTGTGTCTTAGATAGGATGGGTGTGTGTGAGTGTGTGTGTGTGTGTGTGTGTGTGCGCGCGCACACACACCCATGCACTTAAATTCATGAACTCCAAACATAAGATTAATTGTTTTTTGAATTCAACAATGTTGGAATGGGACACAGTCCAGACGGTATAAAATAGGAGGTCAAGTCTGGGGCAGTGTCCTCTGGGCAGTTTCATCGATGATCTCGAAGCAGCTCACAGATGTTCTGGGCAGGAGCTGGGCTGCTGGAACCACTTGCACACCCCGCCTTCTGGGCCGTGATAGAGTAAGAGCCTTTGAGTGTTGTGCCTCACTCCAGCTCCCTTTCCTCATTGTGAGAATTAAGGACTGCCCAGACAGCGTGGGACATTATCTGCTGCAAGCCCTTCCTAGTTTATCAGGCAAACCATGTTCTTTCAAGATATCAGAATTTATATAGAAGAGAGGAGAATTGATTTTTGACCAGTGTGTCTGTATCTCCACTCAACAAAGGGATGCCACGGGTATCATTAAAAAAACCTTTTGTATGTTCAGATCTGTGTTTCAGGAAGCTCGCTGATGGCAGTTCGAAGGCTCTGTTGCATGAGGGAAAACGCCATGGACTAGCAGGGGTGACTAGTAGGCCTTCTGAATTCTAACTCATGTAGCTTCTTCGTTCGTTTCCCATCCCCAAAGTCATGGAGAAATTTCCAAGTCAGGGAAATGTTTCTTTACCACAATGCCAAACTGTAGGCATTTTTAAGAGCCAAGCTGAAGGTAGTGCTTTTTGAAAATCATAGCTACATATCTGCAGGACGGAAGCTGTTATTTCCTTATTGATTATTTCAATTCAAGAAATTAATTTGAGAATTGGACTTCAACAGTCCTGTGACTCACTCTTTACAAAATAGCAAAGATTTAAAAATTTCAGCTGCTCTTTGCTAACATTTTCTCCTTTGAATAACAATGCTTTATTCACAATTCTGACATTCCTTTTATGTTAATATCCTCTCATTGAGAGGTTCCCTTGGTAGAGCAAATTTTCTATAATAGCAGTGATACTGTTCGTATGACTAATGAAAGCTGACTGCCAAAGGGTGACAAATAAGCTTTTGTAGTTATAAAACTGCTAACAGTAGATGCAAAATTTCTGATGTCCCATTCAATTGTGGCCTAATGCTGAAGCTTTACTCACCCTGAAATCTCATAGTATTTGCCTTTTCCAGAGTGAAGCCTAGCTCACATATAGCTCCCAGTAGGCTGTGAATATGCTCTCATTTTTAAAAATGCCATTAATTAAAAGCTGTCTACTTTTTCAAAATGACTTCTAGTTCTACCAACTGACTGCCTTGTGGGTTTCTGACAGAGGTCACAACCAGTGGTTGTATAGAGTGAATGCCCCTTAAGGGAATAGTAAGTATGTTTTGGCAAACACTGAAGAGTTTAAGGACTAGGCCTATGGGCATTTCTTCAGTAAAATGTGGCATACAAAAGACTTTATTCTCATTGCAATCTTCTTTATGCCTAATGTTATGAAAATAATGTTCTCTCTCTCCATCTCTCTCTCTCTTTCTCTACACACACACACACACACACTCACACACACACACACACACACACACACACACACAGAGAGAGAGAGAGAGAGAGAGAGAGAGAGAGAGAAAGAGAGAGAGAGATTTATGGAAGAACTGGGTGTCTTTACCCCAAGATAAGAGAAAAAATAAGAAGAAATGGTAGCCACCTTCAGCAGTTTGGAAGTGTGTTATATAAAACAAAAAGCAGACAAGTAGACTTGCTCAGATGTAGATGCAGCAGAAACAGAGCACAAAAATTACAAGGAGGCTGGCTGAGTCTGGCTGACTTCCACAACTGAGTTTTTCCAGCACCTCCAGTTCCACGGTGGAGCGAACTGCCATCAGGAGTTAGAAACATCCTTGTCTTCAAGGAGTTACAAGCAATTTTCCACTGCCCCCTGCTAGGGAAGCTGCTGCAGAAACTCCTGGACTGCATAGCGGGCAGAAACGGTGTTAGAGCATCTGGGGATCTCTTGCTCCCTTTGAGCACATTCTCAACATGGAAGCTTTGTCTGTATTGTTTTAAATGGTAATATGTCAATATAACTGTTAATCCCCTAATGAAATGAGAGTAGAGGAAGCAGATTGAAATGGAAAGAAACATATAGAAAGAGTGGCTCCAGTATTTGTGGTCAAGTTGTCATCAACCTGTGGTTCAGTGCCTTCACCTCTTCCACTAGGTTCCCCACGTATTAGACTTACCTTTGCTTCTGATTAAAGGCGAGTCTAGAAAACCAAGATCTCGTCCAACTCTGAAAACTCCAAGTGTAAGCCGGGGTTCATTCAGGGGAAGTGAAACCAAGTATTATGGAATAAGGAATTCATTATAAGACTAAGGTGTTAGGAAATTGTGGGAAAAGCTGAAAAATAAGACCTGAAAGGTAGAGTTGGAGGCTCCAAGAAAAGTTACTCACCTGCCTTCCTGAAGCCGTAGTGCGCGGTTGGACATACCAGAGCTCTTAAGAGACTACAGGAAACCAGGCACGTCCAGCTGCCAGAGTGGGACTGCAAAGAGGGGGTGACAGGCATGCAGTGCTATTGCCTCTGTGTTTGATGGTCAGACCTGGTGTCACGGTTAGCTCGGGCAACCATAGGGAGAGACAGTTGTAAAAGCAGCAGGGAGAGTGAGGATAAGCTGGAACATGCTGACACGTGTGTGTTTATCTTTCACCCTATAGAACCATGGTGACCTTCCAAGAATAATGGCTGCTTCTTTGTGTAAAATCCACCTCCCAAGCCTTGCGAATCTCTGTGTCATCTAGCTCTCACCCAGAGTCATAAACGGAAGTGATTCTGTGAAATGTAGGCCCACTTCATCCAAGTCGACACATACTCTATTTTCTTCTTTAACTAAAGGCAACGGCCTTGCATTTTCTCTTTTAACAACAGGACTTCTCAACGTTGCCATTAATGTTCAGCAAATTTAATTCAACCTGAAACTAAATCACACATTTTCCTTAGAGGGTTGCCTACAACTTGCCTCTGGCACGTCTGCATCTCATCAACTGGCAGTTTGTACTCGTTTTCTTTCTTTTTTTTTCCCCCTTTGGCTTTTATAGGAATTATAATCAGTTTTTTTTTTTATTCCTTTATGTTACCAAGAAGGTAGTCTTCATTTAATATTTTTGGAAAGTGCTAAGTTGGTATATAAAACATCGATCTTTGGTATTAGAGCAACAGATGTAGCAAAATAAAATGCTGTCTTTAATAAGGGCACATGTGCTAGGCAATGGGTTTTCTGGTGTTTCTGTTGAAGGAAATCATACATCATGAGTAGCTAGAGGAAAAGCAGTACTGTGTATTTTCAGAAGTCACAGCAGCAGAAACTACCAAATTTATTCCACATTCCTCCTTTGATTATTCAAACATGGACCACAGATTTATGGAATCACATGTGCTCTTTCTTCTGATTTTCTCCATCTGAATCTCAGCCTGAAGTGGGATTGTGAAAGCAAAGGCAATTAAGTTCAAATCAATGAATAATGCCTTTGCTTGTCACTCCTACAAGTGGTTTGATTAGATTTGGGAATTACCTAATGTGTCTTTTTGAAAGGGATAACATTTGCCCATTTTCCTTCACTTTTACAAGTTCCACTAGCAATTGGTAGATTTGAATATAAGAATAGCCCTATGTGTTCATTTAAAGATCTTAGAAATTTCTATTGATTTTAAATATAAATTAAAATGAAAATGTTTTGACTATGTAATTACTCAAGTTTTGGAGAGAAATGATTTATTTCTAGGTTTAGGAGAACGTTCCTGAGGCACTTTTGAATAAATGTGAAGATTAATGAAGCAGGCTAAAGTATTCCAAAATAGCACATACATCCAGGGAAGACATGGGAGATTCTTTTACTGTTTTCAGTCATTTATCCCTCCCTTCGCTGTTAGAGGATTATACCTCCCCACAACATGACTTGTTGTGCTACCATGTAAACACGATAGCCACACGACTTGCTTTGGACAATGGAATGTGAATGGGCATATGAACATTGCAACCAAGTCGAAGTTATTTAAGAAGCATCACAGAATTTTCACTGCCTTATTGCTCTTCCTCTTAAACATGAGATCATCATGTCCATTCTGATGGCTTCTCTTTAAACTTGGGTTCTAGAACATACATGGAACACAATACAGCTGACTCACATTAGCCAACA
>PVJL010008764.1:15524-63746 GCA_004026885.1 Lyroderma lyra
TGAAAAGAAAAATACACTGAACTTACTTAAAATTTAATGTCTTGACAAAGGGCACAATCAAGAAAGTATAAATTCAGTCCACAGAATGGGAGAAAATATTTGCAAATCATATATCTAATAGAGGACTTATACCTACAATATGTAAAGAATTTTTAAAACTCAATGATAAAAGAAACAAATAATATTATAAATGGGCAAAGGATATGAATAGGTATTTTTATAAGGATGCTCAACATCAGTAGTCATCGAAGAAGTATAAATATAAACCATAATGAAATATTTCTAAACACCCACTAGGATAACTGTAATCAAAATAACAGATAATAACATGTTGTTGGTGAGGATGTGGAGATACTGGAATGCTCCTATATGTCTGGTGGGAATGTAAAAACAGCCTGTATTGAGAATAGTCTGGCAATTTCTAAACATAGAGAGACCATATAACCCAGCAATTCTACTCCTTAGAATCTACCCAACAGAAAGGAAAGCATATGTACACACAAAAACAGATACACAAATTTTCATAGCAATGTGCATAATAGCCAGAAAGAGAAAAACACCCAATGTCAATCAACTCATAAATGGATAAATAAAATATGGTATAGCTACACAATGAAATATTATTCAGCTATAAAAAGGAATGAAGTACTGATATATGCTGTGACATGATGAACCTTGAAAACTTATACTAGGTGAAAGAATCAAGTCACAAAAGGTCAAATATTGCATGCTTTTATTTATATGAAATGTCCAAAGTAGGCACATCCATGGAAAAAGAAAGTAGATGAATGGGCTTGGAGGCATGGTGGGTTTGGGAGGGTTAACTGCTAAAGAACAGTGGGTTTCATTTTGATTGATTATGGTGATGGCTGTATAACCCCGTGAAAATACTAAAAATCATTTAATTGTATTATACACTTTAGATGAGAGAATTATATGGTTTATGAATTACGTCTCAATAAGCTATTACAGAAAAACCCCTCATCATTATCATCATTGTTGATTTTCTTATTGTTATTTTATTACTGCTCCTACTAATACCTTTCATTGTCTCATCTTAAGAGATCTAATGGCCACCTACTTTTTTCTTCTTATCACAAATGAAGACAAGGAAGCACTGTATGTTTCTACTGCCAGTAGAAGTGGAAGGACTAAACTCAAATTCCTTTCTCACACTGAAAGGAATTTCTCACTGTACTATTTCTCACTGTAGTACTTCTCTCCATCTGCCTTTTGTTGTCATTCATTAAGACTGTCAATTGTTCTCCATAGTACCCTCAGTTTTCAGCTTTTATACCAGTCTCTGAAGTATTTCCACTTCACCTCAAAACTAATTCATTCTAGCAAAAATGTATAGGCAATATTTAGGTACAAGAGTTATAACAGCAAACAAGACAAACTGAATCACTAAATCTCTAAAGTAGGGAGGTTATACTCTAGTAAAGGAGGGAATCATTAAGAGAACATACAAATCCTGGTAACTACACAGATACATGGCCATATAAATACATAATATAAATTTAGGTAGTGATCATAATGGTACAGCTCAAAATATTTAAATAATTTTGCCTGAAGCTTTCTCATAAACAAGTCATCATTCCCTATTCAAAATCACACTTAGGGAATTTTCTTACTTTTTCTTTCTAGCAATTTTAGTAATACTGAAAATCGACTCTTACATCTGATTCATCTTTCATTTATTCTCTCAGCAAATATTTATACAGTGCTCACTGTGTGTCAGGAGCTGGAGTAAATGCTGGGGACACAATAGTGAGCACAGCAGACTTGGGCCTTCAGGGAACTTACATTTGGGGAGGCAGATGTTAATCCAAACCCACAGACAATAAACAACTAAGTTGTGAGTGTCATAAAGAGGACAAGGAGGACAGAATGGGAGTACATAAAATAAGGAACTGATAAGTCTTTAGGAAGTTAGATATCCCCAAAGAGACTAACACAATAGTGATATATCACATAATGGGTTTACATATTTGCCCTAAATAAAACTGAGATAAATATTCAATGACCTTTATTTAATATATTCTTCCTTCTGATAATTTCTTATGCGCCCTCTGGATTATTGCCACCCAAGTTAAGGTCTGTTAGTTCACTGTTTGTGAATGTAATACTTCTATTAGTTGGTTCTTCTGGTCTACATGAATCACTAATTTTCATTGCATTAAAATATTGTGAAATTCATACCACTAATATCATTCAAAACAAATTCCTATGTGTTGAGTCAGTAATATATTCAAAGCATTATGCCTGATCTAATTATAACTAGTTTAATTTTGTTTGGAATAAAATTTCTATCCATCTCTCTTTATAATTGAGCAGTGATTATCAACCAAGTTGGGAAGAAGCAGGAATACTGGAAGCACCTGAGGGACTATCAATTACCTTAGTCGCCCCCATTTATGGCCCAAGCCTCTACTGAAAACCACAGTCTTAGAGGAAAATAATGGGTAACCTTAAAAACTCAGCATGTTATTTTTATCAGAATATGTTTGGAAACCAAATCAGTGATCATGCTTTTTGACACACTTCTGCCTGCATTTTAGCCTGTTCATTAAGATTTGTTTAGGGAATCTTTAATTTACAACAAATGTAATATCCTGTAGAGCACAGAGATGAAATTACACTGAAATGATGGTTCAATTTTTACTTCTTACTGCCACATACTATTTGTGTAATTTGGGGCAAGTAACTTAATACTTCTGATAAGCTTTATTTTTCTCATTATAATATTGGTTTAATAATCTTAATGGAGATAATATTTTTGATTATATATAACACATATTAGGCCCTTATATCTAGCAATGATGGGACTTCTCTTTCTTTTCTAGAGATATCTTTCTTCTAGGTTCCTGACTTCTCAATAGGTAGAAAACATCTAAAGAATTTTTAAGCTTTGGTAGTATAAACGTAAGAAAATTCTGTTATCTATATATACGTCTATCTATCACTCACCTATCTTTCTATCTATCATCTATCAGTGAAATGATGACAGACAGTTCCTTATTGAGAATGTATATTTATTGGGCCCCCATTCAATTAACAGAATTATTAATAAATTAATATTGACAGGTTTATAGACACCTCAAATAATTAAGAAAATATTGACAAAAAAGAATGGCTGAGGAGAGAGATCGAATTGCATTACCAAATTTTAAAACTTTTTTTTTTAAGCTACCCTAATCTAAAGACCATGGTGTGAGTGCAGTGATACACAAATTTGTGGAACAAGATAGAGAATTCAGAAGTAAATCCAAGTTTACGTGGATAAAAAATATGTAATGAAACACCTGTCAAAGAACTTGAACAAGAATGCTTTATTTAGTAAATAGAGCGGACAAAACCAGCAACCACTTGAAAGAGAGCAAAACTATATCCTGTCTCATATCATAGATGGTACAAGTATCTAATTGTAAATGGATTAAATATTTAAATGTAAAACATAAAAATGTAAAATATAAAAATGAAAAATTGCCAATTTGTATAACTTTGAGGATGGAGGAACTTCTTAAGAAAGACAACCTAAAATTAAAAGGTAGTTATATTTGACACTTTAAAAGTTAAAAATGTGTATAGCAAAAGATAATATAAACAAAATTAATAGACAAGTAATAAGATGGGAAAGTATTTTTTACATGTTTGACAAACATGTAAAATTGTGAAAAATTCTTTCAAATTTATATTTAAAAAATCAGCAGAAAAATGAATGAAATGCCTTATCTAGATAATACATAGAAGAATAAATCTAAAATGACTAATAAACATACAATAACTCTACCTCTTCAGTAGTCAGGCAAATGCAAATAAAGACAAAAATAAAATTGTACTTTTTATCCATAAACTTAGAAAATATTAATTTACTTTTATAATTAGTAAAATGTAAAGAAAGAGACATTGCCACACATTTTTTGAAGAAAGATGAATTGTTAAAAATGTTTGCAAAGTAATCAAATATTATTAGTAAAGTTAAACAGTGCACATGCCCATTAACACAGCACTCACATTTGGGAGAATTAATCACATAAAAATCAGGTTCCAATATACAAGTATCAATAGACAAGGGTACTTCTTTTGGTTTTAACTATGATGATTATAACCTAGAAATAATCTGAATATTTTTCAGTAATAGAATGACTGCATTAATTATGACACATCTGTTTGTGGACTAGGGTAAAGCTGTTCAAAACAGTATATTGGATTAATATCTACTGAATTAAAGAATAACCATTTAAAGACAGGCTGGGTTATTAAGAAATGTGAGGATATTAGTTCCTATTGAAAAAAAATTAAGCACAGTTTCTGTGTATATCTGCATCTATGAATCTATCAACAAGAAGGAAAATGTGAGAAGATTTATACCTATGACAATTAACATGACTTATGTGAGGGGTCTGGCCCTGGAGGAGAGTTGATGGGTAAGATATTAGTTTTCCAGTAAACATCTTTGAATTTTTTCATATATTGTAATCATACAATAATTTTGTAACTTAAAAATACAATAAAGACCGAAGTCAGATAATGTATAATCCTTTGTTTATGTGCATAGCACAGGTCTAGAAAGAGTAATGCTAAATTAATTAGCATTCATTGGACCTGTTAGGAGAAAAGAGGTATTAGGAAATGAGAGAAAGGAGAACTTGAGCTTTGTCTTCTATGTATTCCTGTCTTTATTAATGTGTATATTTTTTACAATGAATACTAACTAGTTATACTCATGTGAGTTATACATGAATTCATAGCTTTAATTGTTTATACCTGTATGGTAGAATAGTTTTTTTCCTCTCCCATCAGTAGACATCAATTATTGGCACAGATTTACAAGCATAATAGTTGTAATTTGGTTGAGGAGGATAATCAGGTTTTTGCTTAAGATCCAATGCCTTACGGAGGTCTGTTATTCTGTTTAAGTATTGACTTACACTAGTCCCAACTCGGAAATACAAGATGTAATCCAGAGATTCTTGTGAAATTCAGCTGTGCTATGCTTATTGCTCCTTTAAATCTTAACTCTAATTAAGGATCATTTAGAGGTTTTTAGCTAGAAGGATGGGTGAAAGGGTGTCTTTATCCCCACTTAGGAAGAGGAAAGGTTTTAAAGTGGAAAATGAGCAATTGATGATTGTCTTGCCAAGTGTGATTAAGGAAATGTAACAGCACTGATTGTACCAAGTTCTGGAAGTAAAATCAGCCAAAGGCTGAGATATGGCTTCCATGTAGCTAATACTGTAAACTCAGCATATCAAACCTTTTATCTGATTCTAATTCTAGAGATAAGTTATAGCCTTTCACATGTAGAATAATATATTTTATGGCAGTGGCCCAAAGCAAGGAGATCTCCTTTTGCCTCCCTTCCTCCTACATTGTCTGGGGCCTTGGTGTCAAGTGTTTCATCTCCTGACCCAGCCCCTTTGCCCCTCAAACTTGCCACATTGAAGTGTCTCACTTCTGAACTGCTCAAATTGCTTTTAACTCACAGTTTCCTAGTAAAAATTTCTCATTCTTTCAAAGTCTTTGCTACACCTAGAAAAGCTTCAAGGGCTCAGAGAGGGAAGCTTAGTGGCTAAAGTTCACAGACATCATGAGAGGCAGGAAGTACCTGGATTGTGGGAATTGCTTGCCTACAGGGATTTAAGGGTTTTCTTGAAAATATGGGTGGGTAATGGATAGCTGAACAGTTATGTAGCCATATGAAATAACAGTGCAAACCATATATGATAGAGACATTCAAGATCAGTTATCAGAGGAGTAGCTTAGACACTGTGTGCTTAGACTTTTGAGAGAGAATAGACCATCAGATTTGGTCAGTTGAGCTGGGAAAGAAAACTAGGAGATGGCATTTATGTATACGTTTTCTAAGGGAATGTGTTGGCTTGATTCATAGTGCATGTTATATACATATAATACACTTTAGATAGGCCTATGTGCCTAGGTGCACAGATGTGTATGAAAAGCAGGAATGAATTTTTCATTGGTGATGGTGATAATATTGTGGTTAAGAATGCTAATTAGCTTCTTTCTGCTACAAACTGGTTGTGAACTATCCCTTTTTGTTCTTGAAACTCTTGTTTAGTATGGTTTATCCCCTAAAGATGATCATTTTTTGTTAGATATTCAAGGAATTATCCCAATACTGTGAAGTATTGTTTGCCCAGAGCCCTATCTTTTCTCCTACGTCCTGATGGCTTGCAAGAACAAAAGGTATACTCCAAATCTAAGTGCCTGTAATTGGCACACTTATGAACCAAATAAATGAAGAACACCCACCTTTATTTAAAGTATAATCATAAGAATCCAGTCCTTCTCCAGAAATAATAAAGGTAAACTTAAATGCATGAATGAGACTCAAAGAGCTGTTCAAAGTTTAATGATGAGTGGGCATATTCAGGAAAGCCGTGAGGTGTTCTCAGGAAGTTAGAGAAATATATCATTCATTGAGAGTCTAGAAGTAACTTGGAAGAAGACCATGCATGACAGCAAGCAGTGGAATAAAGTGAGTTTTGGAGACATAGAAGTGTTCTGGGAAGCCAGACAGGCAAAGCCTAGGGAAATACTGGGTCCAGCAGAAGTAACACCCTTTTTTATGAGCTGGTAATCTATGCAAAATCTTTTATTACAAAATCATAAGCATGTAATTCTGTAACATAACAATATCACACTCAAGCACCCTATGTGACATTTTAGGGCATTACTTCTGCCGGACCCGGTAGATCAAGATACTAGAAGGTATTTTTTAATGCCCTGCCCACACCCCTTTGTCATACAAGTGGCTACTTCGACATGGCGTCATGGCCATTTCTTGGCCTACGAGCTTTCTCTGCCCACTGGAGTCTGTTTAGGGCTAGCATAGCAATGCAGAAACAGAGTGTAAAGCACGGACTCTCCCTCCCCACCCACCACCCCCACAGCTAAAGCCTACTTTAACCAATGGAGTATAAAACCCCAACTCTCTTTCTTCTTGGCTGATACAGTGATGGGCCCCAGGGACGTAGGCTAATTACATCTCTGGGATTCCTAGTGCAATTAAGCTGCAGTACTAACACTTGACCATGGACCCTGCCTTGTGTGCCTTCCCTTCCCAGTTACATTTTATTATTGCCCCCCTAATGTCATCTGGGATTCCCTCCCCAAAAACCTAGCTGCACCTGAGTTTTTGTACCAAATCTTACTTTGGGAGAATCCAAAGGAAGATGAGAATCAGCATACAAAATGAACAGTCAAAAACTTGAAAAATAAGACCACACTAGAAAAATTAAAAATAAATAACACATACGATCAGACCAAGGAGAACTGAGGTAGATATAGATGAAAATGTTTTCTTTTCTTTAATTAAATCTCTAAAAAAATGAATTTAGGAAGAAACATTGTTATTTACTGATTTTCTGGGTTAGTACTTTGTAAAGGAAAAAGAAACTTAATGGGCATTTTTAAAAGTATGCTTTTGAAAACTAACACTTAAAGCCCAAACATGCTGTTGTAATAATGGGAACACACATCACTAAGAGATGCATTGCCTGTTTCTCTGTGGTTTCCTACCACAGTAGTTCTTTTTGGAATTAGGTGGTCTTTTCCAAAGAGTGCTTGTATTATGTGTTGAAATAATGAAAAAGCTGCTGAAACACAATATGCATTTTAAAATCTAGTAATAAAGAAAGTAATATGGCTGAATAATGCCTGGTCAGATTAGCTTTGACACTGTATTTGCTTTGTGTCCAACTTTATCTGGCAATGCATTATTCACCAGTAGTATACACAGTGCTTTATTAAGTCTTAATCAAATGCATTTTATCATAAGTGTCAATTCAATGCTTTGCCATTGTATTTATATATTTTTAAATACTGAGTTCTTTGTAATGAATGACAAATGCTTAGACCGGAAAAGAATATCATATTTCCGGGGCTTGGGAAAGAGGTTATTGCGTAGGTACAGGGTGGTTTTACATCTAAACTAAAGTCATCTACAAATTATATTGTCCTTTCTTTTTTCTTCCTGATAAACTGGAATGTGAACATGTTCACTTAATTTTCTTTTTTTCACCAATGTTGAGAAACAAGCAGGCATCCATCCAGGGCATTTTAATAGGTTTATAGGGCATATAGATAGGATACAGATTAAGCATTTTGATGGTAGGTTTTTATTTAATAGCTTTTTCATCTAAATTTTCAAGTGGTATTAAGAGTTGAAAAGATGTAGGTTAAACATAAAGATTTACGTACAAACTGGAAGCGATTGCAAACAGTTACACACAGTTTCAAGTATAATTGATTAATAATGAGCTGTATATTTTGTGAATACACTTGAGCCATAGAAAGCTTCTTAGGTTTCTTTGATTTCCTAGGCAAGAAAATGTTTTACAAAGTATATTATTAAACTGTGTTAAAAGCTTAGGGTTACTATTCTGATAATATTGGATAACTTTGATTTTTCAAATATTGCTGGAATTTAATTTTAAGTTGCTTGATAGTCTGGTTCTTTTATCAAAATAGCAGCTGTAGATTTATATTTGTGTTTGGAGAAAAAATACGACTATTATAATCCTGCAATATTAGTTTGGAGAAATGTGTTTATTACATAAGTAAACATATCTCTAAGACTAAAGAAGTCTTAAATGTTTACTTTAGTAAATCATCGCGTCGAAAGGCATGCAAGGTTCTGAGTGAGTGTTGCATCCCATTGGACTGTCCTCTGAGTGAATTACACTACATGAAGCTGAATGTCGATGGCATTGGCCTTTGAGTGAATGTCACTAGTTGGATCCAGTTTTACCTTTAGAAGTAATACTTTGACTTAAATATATATTTCACACATGTGAAATACTAAGAATAAACTGTAAGCTTTTATATAATAAACCATACCTCACCCTGGCACATCAATGACAATCAAATAATTATTTGTAAAGACAAAAACACAATAGAATTTCAACCATCTCTCCAAATAACTGCCCAAAAGGTGATTGATTCTATTTATAGTTTTATGTTAGAAGTGATGATTTGTGAATAAACATTAATCAAAAGTTTAGGAATCCTGGAGGCTTCTTATGGAGAATGAATTGAGAGAGGCAATGACTTCTTTTACCGTGTTTTTTTTTTTTTCTTTTAATGATAACTTCTGAAAACCTTTGATGATTGGTGAGTATGAGTTCTTTTCATTGTCTTTTTTAGAAATCTCCCACATTTCACTTGGTTTTTTTTTTTCCTTGTGTCTCACTTCTTCTCTTCAATGGATAATTATTCCCATTTCCATTATTGCAGTGGTTTGGCTTTTCCCTTTTATTTTATTTTTTAGCTTGTCTTCAACCAAGCAGTTTCATAACTCATAGGTAAGGCTTGACAGATAAATAAATAAATTTTTAAATTTGATCTGATACATTGATAAATGTTTAAGCTTTTGAGATTAATATTTATTAATTTTTTAAAAAGCCACTTCACTAATTTTGGGAGAGGCAGGATTAAAAGAATTTAAATAGTTTTCTTTATTATATAAATTCTCATCTTAGACCTTCAGTGGTCTAATAGGAGCTATAAACTGCTAAGAGGAGGACATAGGCTGAGTATTTTTCCAGCTTATTTGCCCCCAGAACCCCTTTTGTGTGAGGGTCAGGAGCAATAGCAAACATTCATAGTACTTAGTTATGTGTCAGGCAGTGTTCTAAGTGCTTTACCTCGCAAGGAGGAAAAAAAAAATCTCCCTTTTGTACAGATGCAAAAACTGAGGCACAGTGAGGCTTAGTGCCTTGCTGTGTGCCAACAGCCACCACAAGGCAGGGCCAGGGGTGTGGGCCAGGCAGCTTGAATGAATACAGAGCTGTGTAATTTATAATCATACCTTGACATATGTATTGCTTTATATTGCATAATATTTAATGTAGAGAAACTATTAGCATATTTTTTTCATAGAAAGTAATTAATCAGTGATATTTATGGACCACTTATTATGAGCATGTATTTCTAGTAAAAGTCTCTGGGTAACAGACTCCATCAAGTTAGAAAAATAATACGTTAGAGGGAGAAGGAGGTTTTCCTTAAAATGATTTTTATACCTAAGTACTTCAGGCCTCTTTTTAAGTTTGTGTCGAATTCTTACATGGAAGTTAAGTGTTTAACCATTTAAAATATAAACTTGAAACTTCCATTTTTTTTCCTATTTTGACCACATAACTAATTTATTTTGGAAGTTTATTTTTAATTGTCTAAATTTATTTGGAGAAAAACAAAAGATAGGGTAAAAGATAGACTAAAAACTCATCTTAAGTTTTGCTATTGTTCTCTATGCGTATTTGTGACATAATCTCTTTTCTTTGTTTTTTTAAAACAAACAAAATTAAAAACATGAAGTTATTATTAAGATGCTATTTCCAAGCATGAAGCATGTCCCGTGTGTAAGATTACTGATGCTAGTATTTTTGGAATTAACATAGAAACATTGTAATTCTACAACAGGAAAGGCCATGGCTATGGAAGGGAGAGATCTGAGTCAAGTTCCAGTTCTTTTGCTGAGTTTGTGTGACTCTGAGTTAGTCACTAAACTCTCTGGATCTCAGTTCTTTATCTGTGAAATAAGACCATCAAATTTGATCCTTGTTATATCTTTTCACTCTATTCTCTTGTGAGTCAGTTTAAGAATATTCCTTGAGTCAGCCTTTGCTGTATAAAATTTGCTTACCATGCTTACAACAGGGATTCCTCACCTCTTTGTAGAAGTTTCTCCATATTTGAATGTCATCATTTACTCTGTGTGTGTGTGTGTGTGTGTGTGTGTGTATGTGTGTGTGTGTGTGTGTGTGTGCGCGCTCATGCAGAGAGCGAGAGAGTGAGAGAGAGCAGGACATGAGAGAAAGCAAGATTAAAATAGAACTAGAAAACAATAAACACTGTGAGAGAGAATAGACCATCAGATTTTAGCAGACTTTAGCAGAGACTGACTATCAGAATTTCTAATATCACTAAAATCCTCAGCTGATACATCAATGCGTCTGGGATCAACTAACAAAAGAGTCTCCTAGCATGCAGACACATTTTTAAGGAATTAACTCTCTTTATGTGAATACACAGTAATGGAACTATAAATCTAAATACAATTAAAGTTCTGAAGGAAGGAGAAGGCAATAGGTCACTCCTAATCGAGTTTGCCAGGAACAGCAGTGCTCAGACCCCTTTCTCAGTGTGTTCTGGAGAGTCTGATTTGATTCCAGCTTTCAGCACCTCCTCAGGTGCACCCATCAGTTCTCCTGTGGGGTGTGATAGGGTCCTGGAGACATTAAGAAGTAGAGAACGAAGGTGGCTGCATTCCATTTTCCAAATGGGTTTTTGTCCAGTTCATAAGTGGCCAATAAGAATTTACTGTTCAGGTTAACTTTTCCCCTGGGATCCTGTAATTATTTTAAAATATTAACTATAAACCCCTCACATTTCCATAAAATATTCATTTGCTTTTGTGAAACTCAATTGTATGCCAAAAATCACTTTGACACTTGACTTGGAGACTGTAGATCAAACTTATATGTCCACATGGAGAAACAAGATGCAAAATTTGGCTTTGGAATGTCCCAAAATGTAATATCCTGAATCATCATATTTTTATATATGTCATACAGTGTGTATAATAATAGGAAAAGATGAATCACTTCGCACTAAATGCAGTGCTTTTATTAACATCTGTCAGCTATTTTGTGAGAATATTGCCAAAATATAACATTTATCTTGGCATTTAGTTCCATTTTGCTTTTGTGAGTATTTTTTTTTATTTTATTGACATTAATATAGCATAACAAATGTTTCTCAGATGTGAGAAATAAATTATTTTCAGTATGTCTCAGTAGTTATTAGGGCAGATTCATACAAGGTGCTGTAAGAGTTATGTCCAAATATAGTGTCATAACTGAACACTACAATTTGTCACAGGAATAAGATAGAGTTGCTCTTGGTACCTTTGTGGGAAATGGGGGGTGGGGAATGAACATACACAAAGAATACAAGGCCATGTTTATTTGAAAACTCAGGCAGGTGCTTTAGTGATACTGTTCTCTCTCAGTGCAATGATCAAGCTGCCGTGTGGAGTTAGAGCAACACCAAAACTATTTACACTTGACTTTGATCTACACATGTGTAGCTGGTTTCTATGAAAATCAACACAGGGTAAACTTGGAAATGGACATTTCAGTATCAAGAGGTCTCTGTGGGAGAATATTAATTATGAAAACTTGAGTATTCCTTTTTGCACTTCAGCATTTGGCAAGCTCATAACAATCTTTATATTAGCAGTAATGAAAGATGATTTATTTTCTAGAATTGTGACTTCTAGGGCCTCAAAATACTTAACAGAGAGCTGCTAAATAAATTTAAAGGCTGCCATGTGATAGAACTGGTACGTTCCCAAAACCTGGGCCTGGATGAAGTGGAATGGATCTGGTTTCATGGACATGAGAACTGTGCACTCACATAAGGCCCTGTGCTTAGTAGGGACCCACATTAAACACTTGTTTTTACACTTAGCTCCCACTGTTTTGAAGTTGTTAATAATTTTTGAATAAGGACTCCTGCATTTTCATGTCATAATAGTTTTCACAAATTAGGTAACAGGCCCTGAAGGGGGCTGTAAAGAAAGAACAAGACTCCACAATGGCTGCAAGCCTTCTTATCTGGGTGTGGGAGATGGCTCTTTGCTCTCCTCTTACCGGTGTTCCTTTATTTCTACCCGTCTTGCTCTACTTCTGTCTTTATTCTGATTTGGAAGACAGACCCTCTGAACTGTTAAATTTTCTTTAATGGCCCAAAGTGTCCTCCATGTTTGACTTTATGTTGCTCTAGAAGTGACTAGATAGCTACATTGTTGGACACCTGTGCCATGACTCACCCCCTCACTAGTTATTTACTCTTTCAGCTCTCACACTATGTTGGGCATCATGCATGATTCTGTGGATATAGTGGTGACCAAAGATACTTGGTCCCTGTTGTCCTAATCTTACAGTTTAGAAAGATAAACAATCAAGACAACAGCCAAATACGAGAAACTGTGATGGAGGTAGAGCAGGGCCCATGGAACACAGAGGAGGAACACTGAAGGAAGTGACATCTAAACAGAGATCTGAGATCTAATTGGGGATGGATATTTTTCATGTGGACAGGCAAAGTGGAAAGTGTGGGAAGAGAGAATAATATAAACTAAAGCCTGGAGCGAAAAGGCTGCTATCTTCAGGAGAATTCTCCCTATGGACAATTGCACCAACAGTATTCACAGTAGTTATCTGCCAGAGACTTTCTTCAGGGGCTTGCAGGTTTGTCCGTACTAGGGCTTTGGATGAGTTAACAGTTTTGGCTGAGAAGCCACCACAGAAGGACCTGCCTCTACATTAACCACATTTTTATTCACAAAGTCCATGTAACATATGAGCACTGTTCAGAAAAAAATCCAGCCATAAATGTCTCTATTTTTTTATATTACATGGCTGGATACCTTCTAGACAGTCCTTATAAGTCTGAACCAGCATAGGCTTTAATATGTAATGTCTGTGGACACAATGAAAATTTCAGTTTGGTTCTTGTAAGCCAAAACATTGTCAACTAGAAGAAAAATGTGTTATATAAATTTATAATAAAAGTTAAATATTGTTATGGACTGAATGTTTGTGTCCCTCCAAAAATTCATATGTTGAAGCCCTAAACCCCAATATGATGGTATTTTGAGGTGGGGCCTTCAGGAGGTATATAGGTTTAGATGAGGTTGAAAATGGGTCCCCCAAGACGGAATCAGTGTTCCTTATAAGAAAAGGAAGGGATTTATCTCTCTGTCTCCATGTGCACACATGCAAGCAAGATCATGTGAGCACTTGGCAGTAAGAAGGCAACTATGTACAAACCAGGAAGTGGGCCCTCTTCAAAAACCGTATCTGCCTGCACCTTGATCATGGACTTGCCGGCTTCCAGAACTGTGAGATATAATCTGTGTTTTTAAGTCACCCAGTCTATGGTATTTTGTTACAGCAGCCTGAGCTGACTAATACATATGCCATTATGCAGCCACGTGCCTCTTAACAGAGGGGATATGTTCTGATGTGTTCTTAGCTGATTTTTCTACTTGTGTGAACATCATAGAGTTCACTTACACAAACTTAGGTGGTATAACCCACGGTACACCTAGGGTGTGTGATGTAGCCTTGCTCCTAGGCCGCAAGCCTGTATAGCATGTGACTGTACAAAGTAAAACAAGAGTAAATCAAGCACAAGAGAAAACGATGCAATCAAGAGACACTGTAGGCATGAGATGTATGAGGCTGCTGCTGGCATAGCACAGCATGCTGTTTTACAGAAAACGTTTTTAATAGGTAGAAGAGGGCACTCTGAAAAATAAAAATAGTATAATATAGTAAATGCATAAACCAGTAACGTAGACATTTATTATTATTATCAAGTGTTAGGAATGGAAGCAGCATGAGCCACTAGAGAGCCCCTTTTGGTCTTAACTATGGAAAATGTTAGAGTAGCAACTATTTTCTCAATAAGTGAAGAAATCTTACTCAAGTCTAAAGTGTACCTGAATCTGCCTCAGCAACCAAGCTCTGACCCACATGTAAATTTAAATGTAAATTATTTACATGTAAATGTCTTCAAAGGTTCTAGCTGACAGGCTGCTAGAGTCCCCACAGGGTGGCAGAGGCCTGAACAGCGTAGTGGCAGTAGTAAGTAAAGTGGGACCTTCTTTTCTGAATGGGATATCGTTTTTGATGATTTTAAAAATGATTTGTTCTTTTATTTATATGAAGAATCTTACAAAGATATGCAAATTAAACAACCTTGGGTTATACACTCAAAAAGAAATGTATGTGCTATACTTTCATGCAACGGTCAATCCAGTAGGTTTATACTAGCATCACTGCAAACATGTGAGTATGCATTGCACTGCAGTGTTACCATGGCTCCAGTCACTAGGGGATAGGAAATTTTCAGCTTCATTATAATCTGATGAGACCACTGGCCTGTCCTTGACCAAAACCTCTTTATGCAGCACATGACTGTGTAATGGTGTCCTAAGAGTTTCTAGTGTTCTTTTTAGGAAGACCCAAAACTTTATCTTTACTGCATGTTGTGCAAGAAACAGGAGAGAATTCTCGTACAACTGTGCATCTCACATTGGCCAACTAACATAGTTGATCAACCCAGAATGCAATGCAGGCAGGAAATTATCATTATAGTGGCCATTCCTCATCTAGCAGATAGCTTGCCACAAGTTTATTTGAAGAAAGTAAGGAGACTGTGTTTTTTCGTATCTTTGCTTTGTAGGTGGGTAAGCATTAGAAATATTACAACTTTGCAGAAACTTTGTAGAGAGTTGATCTCCCTGGAACCTTCTGCCAGTCAGAGCCCTGTGAAAGCAGATGCTGATTCATTAGCTGGGAAGATGTGAATTTTAGAGTTGTTTCTGACATATCTGTTCCCACTTAAAATGTAGAGAGGGAAGCCACAAAATAGGAACTGACTTTCCCTTAGGCCTCTGACGATGTTATTTGGTGCTGTACTTTGAGAAGGGGGAGAAAAATGAAGGAAAAGAACCATTAAAAAGAATTCTCCAGGTAAGCAGGGAAAAATGTAACCTAAAACCTTGCTTTGCTCATAAAAGCTTGTCTTTCACCTTTGACGTCTGAGATACTACTATTACTTTTTCCTTTGTAAATGAACTGATAGAAAGAACATACTGTCTGATAGCAATCTTTCCTGTGTACACATACGTATTATACAACTGATAAAAATGATCGAATTAAAAATATGCACAAAGAGACTGGGAAATGGATGTATCCAATTGTTTTGTGGTCTATTTTTATCACCTCATATAGCCTGAACTTGTGCAGGCTGAAACCTTTTTGTTCCCATTGTGAATATGAGATATTTCACATATTGAAATGATTCCATTGCCTCTGTGAATCCAGATACCGACCTTACAAAGGTCAGCTTTAATTTACTTTAGAGCCTTCTATTTTTGTTTTATTTGAATCCATGGAAGTCAACATACTATGGTAAAATACACAATGACTTTCCTCTCCCTATGTAATATGACACAGTATGAAGTTATAAATCACATGGTTATTATTGGATGGGCCAGCAGAAAAAAATCTAGGCATTTATTTAAAAAAAACAAAAAAACAAATTAAATGTTCTGGAGTAATTAATGACAATGAGACATTTTGCTTTTCTAGGGAATTTAAGGTTTAGTGTTTAGAAGCTATTTATGTATACAATGTCAGGGAGGAATGGAGGAAAATCCTCAGTTCTATGGATTTTTATGTGTAAGGCCATTTAGGTTATTCATATTTAAGAATATTTCAGCATATGAATGATAGACTCTGGGTTCTAGCTTTGACTGGGGTAGTTTGTAACCTTCAAAACTAAGGATTTTTTCTAAAAGGTCAATTCAACATTATATTACTTACGATATTGATTATTTAATGTGAGGTTCATCAGTCTTTACTTTTTCCTCTGTAAATCACTTTACTTACATATTTGTTTGGGTTTTTAATTCAATTACCTTGCATTTGGTAACTGCTGAATCTGTTAGGATGTTTCCCAGCAAATAATGAAGAGTTTCCCTTAAAAGTGGCTAAACAATAAAGATCATAAACATACACTTATAAATTCACACTTAGGTTAAAAAGTTCTGAGAATCACAAGATACCATAAAACAAAAGTTTAACTACAGATGGGCAGATGATATTTGCAATTCCTGAGCAGACATTAATGTTCAGATTATATAAAGAAGAAACTAAAAATCAATAAAAAGACAAACAATAGGAAAATAGACAAAGAATACAAATAGGAAAATAATAAAAAGCAAAAACCTAACAGCACATAAACATAGGGAAGCTATTCAAACTCATTATTAAGCAGAAAAATGTAAATTAAAAGCAAAATGAGATATATTTTACCCCAAAACTTGACGGTACAAAATATTGGCAAGAATGTGAACAAAGAGGGATTCTCATACTACTGGGGGAAATTTAACTGGTACAAAATTTTAAGAGAATATTTTGATAATGTCTGGTAAATTTGATGACACACCGATCCTTTAAGGGAGCAATTATATTTCTAGATATATACTCTAGTGTTTCAACTACTATAATCTTGCAAGTTTGGGGCCTGACAAATTTGTCACTCATGAAATCATCTTTTTAATGACATAGAATAGAAACAGAAAATGTCTATTACATGTTGTTAAGAATGATTATTGTTTTATAAAATTTCTTCTTGAAATATGTTTGTATATGAGAACATAAAAGCTTATTTTAAAATGTATTTATTGATTTTTGTGGATCATAGTCAAATGCATTAGACAAATGCTATAGACAAATTCTCACATATTTAAAAAAGGAGACTTCTTTTTTACTGTACCAAGAAATTAGAACCAACACAAATGTTGCAGGAGAAAAAATGAACACGGTGATGAACCAGGTGTGGTGTCTTCCTATACTAGACAGCTATACACAGTAAAAATAAACAACCTGGAGTTACATGTATCTATATATAAAGGCATCTCAAAAGCATAATTACAAGTTTATGAAAAGCAAGGTGACAAAGCTATTAACATATGATACCTTTATAAAAAAGTTTAAAAGACACAAAACAACGTTGCATCTTAGTTAGGCTAAATGCATGTATTAAAACATACACACTAAAAGCAAGAACAAGAAATGGATGTTGGCTCTCATCGCTTCTATTCAATATTGTACTAAAGGTTTTAGACAGTATAATGAGGCAAGAACGAGAAACAAGAGACATCCATATTCAATTGGAAGAAATAAAATTATATTTATTTAACATGCTTATTGACATAGACTATCCAATAAAATAAAAAATGATATCAGGACTATTGAGCTAATCAACATTGCATGATACAAGATCAGTACAAAAAATTCATGAACCTTCTATGTAATAGTAATGAAAAATGGGAGAGTGACAAAAATAAAAAATATATTGATAACATGAAATACTTGGGAAGTAAGTCTGACAAAAGGTGTACAAGATGTAAACTGAAAACTACAAAGCATTGTGGACAGAAATATAAAAATACAAATGGAAAGCAATATCTTATTCATGGCTTGGAAGACTTAATATTGTTAAAATGCCAATTTTCCCCGAATTGATATATAGATTTAGTACAGTCATTTTTAAAATCTCTACAGTCTTTTTATTAGAAATTAGAAATTGGCATGCTGACTTCTATTTATATAGAAATGTAAAGGTGTAAAATAACCACCTGTAAAAAGCAAAATTTGCGGATTCACATTTTCTGATTGCAAGACATAAATCTATAGTAATCAAGACATGTGGCTTTGGAATCAAAATAGGTAATGGATCAATGAAATAGAATAGACTCCAGAAATACATCCATACATGTATAGACAACTAATTTTTGTCACTGAACAGGAAATTCAGTGAAGAGCTCAGTCTTTTCAACAAATGAACAATCATATATGCACAAAATTTATTTTACACTTAAAAATGAAAATAATATAACTTTTTAAGACAAATTTTTTTTATGACTTTGGGTTGGTTAAGTATTTCTTAAGTATGACACCAACACTATGATCCACAAAAGAAAAGAATAAGTTGTACTTTATCAAAACTTACAAATGTTGCTATTCCAAAGATACTGTTAGGAGAATAAAAAGACTTTCTGTACACTGAACATGTTTGACAAACAACTTATGTCCAGTTATATAAGCACAATAATGAAAAAACAGTGATTCCACTCCTAGGTATTTAACTGAGAAGAAAGAACACAGACTCGTTCATAGAAGTTTTATTGGTAAAAGGCAAAAATTGGAAACAACCCAGACATTCATCATCAAGTGACTGGACAAATTGTGTTGTATCAGATGATAGAATACTACTAAGCAATAAAAAGGAATGAACTGGGGAATCATTCAAGCAATAACAAGGTTGAATCTCAGAATCGTTATGCTTAATGAATGACTCCAGACAGAAAAGAATACATAGTATAGTTAACATTAAAACATAAGCTTACATGTTAAAGTAAATGCCACAAAATTCAAACTTTTCGAAAGACAAAATAAATAAAGCAAATTGCTTAACCTGATGAGAGAGTTGATGGAGAGTACTGTGTTGTTTCAAGTGGTAGTACGGTCAGCCTAGTCACACTGCGCTAAATTCAAGGTGTCAGCAGGCTGACCATTTGTACCATTTGAAATGGGACAGTACCATTATTTTCTGTCCTATTTAAAACGCGACATCTGGTCAGCCTTCCTCTGGAGTTGTTTTAGTCACCTGAAGAACTGGACTTCTTTTTGCCTCCTAATATGCTCTAATTGTCTCTAAGAGCAGCCTACATCTTGAATATGGGATTTAGACCATTAACTTTATATGGTATATTTAAAAAGCAATTCCAACAAATAGATATTACCATGAAAATAACTTCATTAGTAAATAGACCTATTTAAAACTGCATTCTGATTTCTATATCTGAAAATGAAAATGTGTGGTTTTATTTTTTAAAGGCTTAAAAAAGAGGCGTCTAACCATTCCTAGACAGGTTCTTTATTCATAAAAATTTTTACTAACATAATATTAATATCTATGAATCTGAATGCAGAGTATTGCTAAAAGTAAAATGAACTGTCAAAGTAAACTGAAGAAGACATGCAATATATATGTAGATTATATGGGTTTCTTTTGGTTGTAAGCGGTGGGAAACACATCTAAAACTGCAAAGGGAATTGATTTGTACATAACTGAAAGGTCTAGGTGCTTATGGCTGTGGAAACTCAAATGATACACCCAGAGCATGATTTTTCTTGCTTAAGTTGCTTCTCTCCCTTGTCTTGGCCCCATTTGTAAATGGCTGTCTCCTCTTGGTGAAAAATAGGTATAGGAGTACCAGCATTGTGGGTTCATTCTTGGGTTCAAGTCCTATTTTAGGCAGTTTGGGCCAAATCATTGCCTCTGCTTGTGCCTGTTCTTGCAACAACATCTGTAACAAGGAGGATAAAGTCTCCTGATTTGTTTACATTCCTTCCACCCCTTGAAAAGGGGATTGAATATTCCCTATCCAAGCATGAGGCCTAAGTGGAGGGAAAGGATGGTTTCCCAATAGGAAATTGGTGTGCTGATAGCAAAATAAATGGAGAATGCACGCTGAGGAGCCAGACAACATATCTACCCATCCCTCTGTTTCATAACTTAATAGTGTTAGAGGCAGGAATGTTGCCACATAAGATCTCTAATAATTTGTCAAGGAAAGCTATCCAGTACTACACCATATCTTCATCTAAGATAACAAACTATCAGGGAATTTCTCAGTAGTTTGCTTCTGAATTTCTAAGCACTAGAGGCAGCCCCCGACTCAAAGACATAGCAAGGATTTGCCTACCCCATGCCAAGTGTTTGACATATATCATCTCATCACTTACTCATGAATATTTTATTATTAGTCCTGTGTTTCAAATGAGGAAACTGAGCCTTAGGCAGGTTGAGGAACTTGTCTGAGTTCATGAAACAAAAGTGCTGTAATGCTGAAACCCATGTCTCTTTGTGTGAAAAGAGCATGCCACTGCCCCAGCCGAACACAACTCTCCATCAACTCTCTCATCAGGTTGAACAATTGGCTTTATTTATTTTGTCTTTTCATAACCTTGAATTTTGTGGCATTTACTTTAAGATGTAGGCTTATGTTATAATATAAATTTAACAGAATAAAACATTTTCAACAAAAGCCTTATTAGTTTCTTCGTAAGCTTTTCTTCCTCGAATATATAGTGGGTACCTATTATATGATATAAGGGGCCAAGAGCAAGGTGAAAAGAGTTGGCTTATACCCTTCTGGAATGATTTCATAATAATAATAAGAAAGAACATACAGTCTTCTTTCTGGGCATGCCATTACTGTCTTATCCAACGTTGCAGTCTCAAAAGAAATTATTAATGGTGGAGTTAAACAACGCTTAACACTTCCCTTTGTCATCCCCTTCTAGACTAAAACACGGAACTGCAGTCATCACACCAGATTGTGGTTCTTGAGTTTCCATTGCTTATATGCCTTTTGGATTGTGCCACCCTTGTGAGGGGCCACCTCGTTTTATTCCCACTTGCATCTTCATCATACAGCAGACCTCAGTTGCATATTAGGTGCTCAATAAATATTTCTGGAATTAAGTGCACTATTAGGGTGATTGGCCATAGATATTTGGTACACCGAGGCCATGAAACATTTTACTACTGATAACATTTATATGAAACATTATATTTTAGAAAGTTTGTGTACATTAAATATCATGTGACACAAAGATGTATCATCTAATACATGATTTATACAGATGGAATATATGCTATCATGCACTTACACACATTCTTTAATATACATGTATATATGTAGATTGTTGTGATTCATAATATTTAAGGTTTTTTGGTTTTGTTTTTAAACAAGTGTTATAGCCCAAAACCTTCCCTGGGAATTTGAATTCTATCAGCATTTTAGGAAACCATGAAATAGGAATAGTTTACCTTCTGACCTCTACCATTTCTAACCTCCTCTCTGCTTTATGACATTAAAAATAAACACATATGGCATGAATTATATTTAAACTTCTGGACAACACTTTTTAGTAAGTCATGAATAGATGTAATTCTATTTTTCAAAAAGTGATTTAGTTTTAGAAAGCTGAGCTGACATGTAACCAATTGGTAGTTAAAGAAAAAAAAACTACCATTTATTGTCAAGCTCTTTAATTTAGCTAAAAGTATGTTGCAAACGGATATTGGGAAAGCCTCAAGAGTTGTAAATCTTTAAAAGCCTTGCAGTAATGCATAATTCTTCATGATTCATGATTTCTTAAACATGCAACGCACCCTGCTCAATTATGATTGCTCTCATTTTTTTTTCAAACCAGAAGTGTAATTATGGCAATGAGGCTAAAATTGTATAAACTCTAGGCTTACTGTCCAATGGGCTTAATAGTTTCTGAGGCTGTTCTTTCTTGCTCTAACTGATGACACTTTCACTCTACTGAAAGAAACAATTACTACTCCCCAGCCTATTTTTCGCATTCTCCTTTTCATTTTCTGTTTCAATGAAACAACAGAAAAAATTAACCTAACTTTGATGTTCCTCCTATTTACAAGAGATTTTCATTTTTTAAATGTGATAGAATGTGGGAGTTTCACTGTTTGTAATAGCAAAAAAGATGTGGATGAGCAAACAGAGAAATAAACACAATAAATAACTAATCTAAAATCGTGGAACCAATTGTTATCTGCAGAGCTGCAGAAACAGCAGTGAATTAAGCAGGCAAGTCCCATGGACTCTTGAAACAAGATTTGAAGTCAGTGGTACACCGGAAGGAGGTAGAGGGTAGTGGTTACTAACATAGACTTTGGAGTCAACCATCCTTGGGATGAAACTCCTTCCTCCTCATTTATTAGCAATGCAATATTTGGGCAAGTTACTTAATTTCTTGTGTTCACTTGTTTCCATCAGCACAGTGATAGTGACTTAGAATTTAGGATAAATGCCTGGCTCATACAAAGCAATGCACAAAGGATAGCCAATGCTATTTTTTGTCGTATGTCCTTTTCTTATACTTTGTCAAGCATTGATAGTATAAGTAAGAATGCTTGTATGGAGATTAATAATTTGGGAGAAGCACAATGGTGAGTGTTACCTCTTAATTCTTCCATTTTTCTGAGTAATAAATGTTTTAAAACACTGTTTGTTATCTTTCTACATGCCACATTGCCTGTAGTTTATACAGGTGACTTGTTCTGGACCTGGTTATAGCTGCTTTGACCTTGCCTCATTTTACTGCCAATTTTCTTCTAGATAGTCCTGGAGTCAACTAATTCTCCATTTTTACTGCCATGTCCCTAGTTTAGAATGTCATGTCATCTGCCATTTTTCACTGGTTCTATCATACCATCCTACTGGATAGCCTTTCTTTTAGTATTGCTCCCTTAAATCTATTTCCTGTATTCGAACCAGAGTAATTTTAGTGAAGCACAATTCAAGAGACGTAACCTCTAGGTAAAACCCTTTCATAGCACCCCAAGCTCCTAAGAAAAGAGTGATATTCCCATCACTATCTGGCGTTTTTATTTCTTCTCTTCTCTGTCCTTCCAGATAGGGGAAACTGAGGGTCAAGGAGGTTAAATAATTAACCTGAGCTTTGCACAACTGGTGACCGACAAAACTAGGGCCCTCTTCTAGTCTTCCCTGCTTTACAGTTTAGATCTGCACAGTGATAACTGAGATTAGGGGTCAGCAAACTACAGCCTGTGGGTCAAATTCATCCCACTGTCTGTTTTGCATGGAAAGTTTTATTGGCATGTAGCCACAACTATTCATTGACATATTTCTGTGACTGTGTTCATGCTGCAACTTCAAAGCTAAGCGGTTGCAACAGAGACTATCTTGTCTTCAAAGTCTAAAATATTTACTCTCTGTCCCATTACAGAAAAAGTTTATTGGCCTCTGACATAGATCATACTTGGATTCAAAAGAGAAAAAGTTACAGATCCCAGGATGTTCACTGTGAGGAACTCTATGACCAGAGTCTTCTACCACTTTAACGAAGGTGGATGAAATGTTGCCTTAACAATGAGAAGGATCACTCAAGTACTAGGACCCGAATATACAAGGTGCTTTCAATTACCTAGATGTCTACTGGGGAAACAGTTTGACAGGGTACAGATTTTCCAATCAGTTATTTTTAAAGGGTTGCTGACAGTGTTTAAGGTGGAAGAAGAAGGCAGCTGAAGAGATGGCAGGCCTCCTCTACCTTAATTGTGACCAAGAAAGAACAGAAGATTGCAAGCAGAATGGGATATGTGATTTGTAAGAGGCAGAGACTGTGAAATAAATGGCAGAATTCAAAACACTAAGGTTGGGGATTAGGAAAAGCAGCTGAACAAAGAATATGAATTTTAAGAAAGTAAACTTGAATATAAAATGCTCTGAGCCAGAAATGAGTGGATATTTGCATAAATGTGTGCAAAATCACCTGCTGAATGCACTCAGAAAGTTTTCCATTGACCTACTTGGAGGGAAAAATTGGAATACCTAATTATTCTGAAAAATTGACCAGTTGTTTAAGTGAAATGTGCCAATACTCCAAAAAGAGCTAAATACAAGTAATATTTCTCACAAAGGCGAGCTCTTGTTCTTGGAGAGGTATTTTGCCTTTGGGAGATGTGCGGGTAGAGAGGCAACAAGCACAGGTTGTGGTGATGTGTTTGCCAAGAACTGAAATAAGCCATGTTCAGAATGTGCCAGGAACGTGATGATGGTTAAGCCTTGGGCTTGGCTTGTGCTTCTCCTTCCAACGCATTCAAAGCATGGAAAATTACAAAATGACATTATTGTGGCCTGAGAGAATAAGTGCTGTTTCCAACTGCTATCATCGAATTTACTCCCAAAGAGTAAGTTGGATGACCTGGGCTGATCTTGCTGCTGCCCCTGTGCCACAGTGTGTGCAAAGACAGGTGAGAAAGGACTTGGGGTGATCCGTGTGCTCTTGGGGATGAAGAAATGCAGTAGGAAGATGGTTTCCTGCTTGGCTCCTTCATTCATGATTTAATTAACTTTCATCAAGGGCCTGCTGAGTGCCCTGCACTGGACCCGGGGACACCAAGATAAATAAAGACGTGTATGGGGGAGAAGATGCAAAAACAAAAATTATGGCTATGCAATTTGAGGAATCCATTCTAATACTTGAGGCAGGCCCCAGGTCAGAAGCTGGACGCGGGCTGAGCAAACATGAAGTGGGGAAGTAGGAAGAAGAGGTTTTAGAAATAGGGCAGAAGAACTTGGGTGACGAGACTCCATTGCCTTCCAAGTTAAGTTGTGTTTGAATGATGAGATATTTTCATGAATTTTGTAGAGCAACCTAGTGCCATGTTCTTGTCCTTTATATAAGATGCACCATGTACCACGTGGCCCAGTTCTCCCTTCTGTGAGGGGACGAGTCTCTGAGTGCACAGCAGAGGCTGCCACCCCTCTCCCTGTGTGTTCTCCGGCAGGTTCAGTCGGGTTCCAGGGCCAAATAAACCTCCATAGTGCTGAGAGCAAGTGCCACTGCTGGCCCCAATACGCAAACTTCATTGGCTGTATCATGAGTGTTACCGTTACTCTAATAGCTGCCACTATTTATGGAGCACTTACTATGTACCAGGCACTGCTCAGCACCTCCGTCCACTGCTTATCTAATCCCTATAATAAATACTATGCATTAATTTTACCCAGTTTTCAGAAGATAAATTGAGGCACAGATTATTCAACTAAACTTTCCCACAGTCACTTGGCTGACTTAAGTCTGCTACATTCCAGATACTTTTAGCCTCTGTAGTGTGTTTTCTACTATTTAAAAAAATCTGATAAAGGAATTCTGTGGCTGAGGCAAGTGCTTGGTAACTACCTGTGATGGAGAAACTCAGCTTTTTGCTTCCTCTATAGGGAAAAACCGGTTCTTCCCTAGTACATATGTCTTCCCCGAGTTTCCTTTACTTCTGACACTCTAGTCACCAAATGTGTGGAGGTTTTTCCCCACACCAAGCAATTCTGTGCAACACCAGCGGGGCTCCTACAGTTAAACTCAATCCTAATTCTGCTGATACCTACCTACCTAGAGATAGCATCAGATCACACGGGTTAAGGGCTCTACCCAGAAGACCGCTCCCACCTTTCAGATGCCAGTCACAAGTAGGTCCCCACAACTTGTGTCCAATTTGGCTACAAATCAGAGGTTCCCACGACCCTCTCCTCAGGTTCAACTATTTCTCTACAGAAGCTCATAGAATTCAGGGAAACCCTTGCATTTACCAGTTTATTAAAGAATATATGATAAAGAATACACATGAACAACTCGATGAAGAGATGCATAGGGTAAGGTCTGTGAGGGTCCTGAGCACGGGAGCTTCTGTCCCTATGGAATTGGGGTGCAACCCCCCACCCCCAATGTGGATGTGTTTGCCAACCTGAAAACTGAACTTTGTACTTTGGGATTTTACGTGGTCTTTGCTATCAGATGCCAGTTGATGTTTGGGACCTCTATTCAGCCCCTGCCCAGTCCAAGCTCTTGGAAACTCAAAGTGACAGCTTCTTCCTTCATTACTATGTATGTTCTATATTGAGCACAGATCAAAGGGGGAGGTTAACTGCAACCCAAGAGTCCTCAGAGCCAGAATTTGACCGTATTGGAACGTAATCCATAACCACTTGTCCATGGTTGTATGGGTGGAACCTGACACCAAGGTGAGATCTGGAATATGTCCAAAAGATTTCATTTCATTGATGTGTTAGCATATCCATTATTTCAAGGAGGTTGGTGGGATTTCTCTCATCTGTGAATTGAAAAAGTATATATTCTTAATTATTCTATAGTTGATGTTAAGAGGACTCAGAAGTACAGGGGATTGGGCTTAGACATCAAGTGTTGAGGAATTTAGGCAATAAAATTAGAAGTGGCTTAAATGATGAGGAATCTTGATAAAGGCTGGGCCTCTGAAATGGGTTAGTTTTCTGGTTTAAAGAATACATTTGAAATTATAATAGAAATAATAACAAAAATAAAAAATTGTCTTTGAATAGCAATTTATACAACTTGTATTTTACAAAGGACTCTCACTGAACAGATATTTCTAAATGCTGAGGGTACAACTCTGATCTTCTAGAACAGGGAGTCCAATCTTTTGGCTTCCCTGGGTCACATTGAAAGAAGAATTGTCTTAGATCATACATCAAGTATACTAATGATAGCTGATGAGCTAAAAAAAAAAAAGGTCTGTACATAATTTTTACAATGTTTTAAGAAAATTTACAAATTTGTGTTGGGCTGCAGTCAAAGCTGTCCTGGGCCACATGTGGCCAGTGGTCCATGGGTTGGAAAAGCTTGTTCTAGAAATTACCATCTAGTAGGCTATCTTATTTTATTGCTTTGAGTCCTTTTCCAAATTTCAGACTGTAGTTTCTTACTAGTCTATGAGGAAGGTTAATTAAGTTTCACATTTATTTTACTGATGAGAAAGCAAAGCAGTGAGATCTTAAAACTAAGAAGTAGCAAAATCCCCACCATAAATAGTTATACTTAATCTGAAAGTTTTTCCTCTTAAAAAATTTGTGGTAAAAAATATATAACATGAAAATTTGTCATTGTAACAATTTTTAAGTGTACAGTTCCATGGCATTAAGTAGATTCACACTGTTGTGCAACCATCAGCACCACCCATCTGCAGAACCTCCTATTTCCCCAAACTGAAACCTTGTATTCCTTAAACAAATTTCTTTTCTCCCTTTCCTCCCCCAGACCCTTGCAAATACCATTATACTTTCTGATTTTATGAATTTGGCCAGTCTATGAACCTCATATAAGTGGAATCACACAATATTTGTCCTTTTGTGACTGGATTATTTCAGTTAGCATAATATCCTTAATGTTTTTTCAAGTTATAACATACGTCAGAATTTCCTTTCTTTTTAAGGCTGAAAATATTTCATTGGATGTATATACCACATTCCATTTATTCATTCACTTGTTGACATGGACACTTAGGTTGTTTCTACCTTTTGGCAATTGTGAGTAATGCTGCTGTGAATATTGGTGTACAAATATCTGTTCAAGTCCCTGCTTTCAATTGATTTGAATATATGTCTAGCAATGGAATATATAGGAATTCTATTTTTAATTTTTTGAAGAATGGCCGTATTGTTTTTTATAGTGGCTGCACCATTTCATATTAGAGACCTTTCTGTCCAATTTGGTAGACCCTGAGGTGACCCACAGTGAATCAGGCCCTTGTGTAATCCCCTCCCCTTAAAGGAAGGCAGAATCTGTGACTTGCTGCTAGCCAATGTAATACGGCAAAGGTGAGGAATGCCATTCCCTTGATTAGGTTATCTTAGGTAAGACTCCCTCTTAGCTCACTGGACGAGTTTCTTCTGCTGGCCACGAAGCTGCCATGCTGGGACAGGGCCACGTGGCAAAGAAGGCTTGGCCTTCGCAAGTGAGAGTAGTCTTTGGTTGATAGCTCCAAAGAAAATGGGGAACTCGGTCCTGCAAACATAAGGAACTGGATTCTACCAGCCATCCTATGAGCTTAGAAGAGGACCACAGCCTCGCTAACACATTAATGGTAGAGTTGTGAGACTCTGAGCAATGGACCCGGTTTTCGGATCCCTGGAACCTTAATCATGTTAAATGTACCCTTTTGAAGCTGCTATATGTGTGATACCTTGTCACACAGCAGTAGAAAATTAATACAATCAGGCACACTTAGCAACAACTTCCCCTTCTCTGCTCGTTACTTTTATGTATTCTCGCTACCTGTTCCTCCTTCTCTGGATTCTGCCAGATGGTCCTCTCAGTTAAGGTGCTCTGGTTTCCCCCAGCCCCAAGGCAGGCGCATGACCCAACTAGGCCAATTGGACATTTCTTCCTGGGAATCTGAATATTGAGAATGACAAAGAGGCTGCGTGTCTTTCAAGCTGATTGATCCCAGCAGCATTGCCCTGAAGCACTCCTGCTATTAGTTCTGGAAATATTGTACTCTCTCCCTTTGCCAATTCTGATTCTCCAGCTTTCTCTTTCTTTCTGTAAGCTCCACTATATCCTTCAAATAAATTCCTCTTCTACTTAAATTAGACTCTGATTTTCTGTGTTGCAACCAAAGGATCCAAACTGATACATACAGCCTTGTCATAATCTCGAACTTTCTTTTTCTCTCTGGATTGCATTTATGGCCTTCTTCCTAAAACATCCTTCCCAACACTCATTGGGAATTTGGATCATTAGCCTTGTGCAATCAGAAGACTGTAAAGTGTGCATGAAAACTGTCAATCTATCTTCTTAATGTTAAAGAAAACTATATTTTTTGATTAGGTCCTATAAAGAAGATATTTAGAAACACTAAATCATCAAGATGTACGTAGAGATGAAGAATGGCCCTCAGCAATGAGTTTTCTAATTTCTGAGAGAGAAAGGAAGTATTAATTGGAGGTGCAAATTTTCTTGATCTTCAAATGTGGGTGTGTAAAGATCTGTAATTCCTGGATGCAAATATCAAAGACAGAGGGGAACTCTTTTAAGGCAATGAAACCTCCAGCATAGGATTGAAAAGAATTGGAAAGTGGAAAGGATTGTATTTTGTCATTGTAGCTGTGTTTTGACTCCTCCGATACACATATTTTCTTTCCTTCGTGGTAAAAGTCTATGTGAAAAGTGTTACACAGTGTCTGCCCTCTTATATTTAGTCATGGAGTGTGAATGTTCAGGTTATATTCTTTACAAAGAAGGATGTAAAGTTAAAATAACACTGTTAACATCATGTCAACTATGGTAAAGCATTTTTTTTTCTCAGTTTAATTTATTGAACTAGGACAGAGGAACTTTTCACTGTAGTCCTAAAATGACCATATTAGAACTGTTCTGACAAATTCTTTTGTTTTATGCTTTGGTGAGATTTTAAAAAAATATGAACAAGATTCAATGCTGTTATTGTTGGGAACACATTTGAGATTGATAGTGGATGTACCAATGTGAAGAGAAAGATATAGGGAAAAAACGAAAATCAATAGCTGAAGAACAGATTTTATGAAACTTTAGTGGATTTAGCCTTGCTCTGGGGCCAATTTTAGTTGCATTCTAAAGTACTGTAGAAAGTACTATATTGTCTATTTTCCTACAACAAAAGACGTAGTTGAGGTTTTGTTTTAACATTGCTAAAAGACATGAGTTGATGTTTTTATAATACATCCTTTGAAACATAAAACTCAACACTGTCCTTTGCAAGATTTCCTTCTCTTCCACTCACATTCTAGGGTAGATTAAAATGAAATCAATCTTAGCGCTCAGGAAATGTCAAAATTTCAAATGGGCAATTCTTGACTTTTCTATCAGAGTGTTTCTTCTTGGGAAAGCTAGTTTTCTCTCCCATTTCATTTCTCAAGGAGAGAATTGATTGAGTTTTAAACGTGTGTTTTCTGTACCACTCACCATGCCTCCCAATCCCTGATCATCACCCTTGACCATCATGAACTAGATGAGTGCTCATCTTCCAATGTCTTTGTCAGAATGTTATAATTAATCATGTGAAGAAATAAAGTAATAATGAAGTACACTACTTTTCATATAGCCAAGGTATGTTGCCTGAGCATGACTGAAGAAGACCTGTGGAGCAAACCTCCATTACCCCTCATCTGAAAAATTAACGATCCAACAGGTGAATAATGTATTGTAAACTTAAAATTTGTTAAGAGACTAGATCTCATGTTGAACATTCTTCTCATTTTTTTTTTAAAAAGAAAGACTCGACAGGTATGGAAGTGAATGACCTTTCATTTAGAAATGTTGCATGCATGTTTATTCAGTGTTTGAGCAGCAGCTTGCATACCCTTGGTAGTTTAGCACTAGCTACTCCTGTGATCATCTCCCTAGAGTAAATACTGCTCACTCCACCTTAATTGGACAATAGTCTTTTGCACGTGGAGATCTGAAGTTGTTTTTAGCTTTGCTCCTATGTAGCCCCAGAATCAGGACCTTTGGAATGAAGCCTTAGTGGAGGATCAGTCAATGCTTTTTTTTCAAAGTACTCTGTAATTACCTCAAAGAGAATACCTTTTAATTTTTGTGGTGATTTCACTGAAAGATACTGCTACAAAAACTCGGTATCTCAGGAATTGACAAATGCCATTTTATATGGCACCAAAATTGAAGATATTCTAGTGTACAGCCTAGCTGCCTTTTTAGAATCACCGAGCAAATAACTGCTAATTTAAACCTAACTTCTTAAGCCAAGTTTACTTGTAACTGGAACTATTACTCGCTGGACTTTGATGGAAACGCTGAAATCTGATTATATCCCCTATTTTCTAAACCAGTGAGATTTCTTCTTAAAGCATGTCGTCCCAAAGGGAATCAAATCTGAGGTAAATGTCAAACTTCTCTTTTTCCCTTAAAGAGCAGTCTCTCACTTCTCACGCATTTCATTGTACGAAGGGCTTAAGGTACACAGTGAGGTATTAATGCTTTCTGAGGGGACTATTTTGATCTTCTCTTTAAGATTGTTGATGATTTTTTTTTCTTAAAAATCAGTTTCCTCTTTTGTATACCTACTTCAGTACTTTGTTGGAAATGCAGCCATGTCCAGAGAGAATTTGGCATTGCTTCTATCAAACAGGAGAATTTAATTATTTACTCACAAAAATTTTTGAGAGGATTACGCACTGACATGAGAGAACACTCACATTTTCATTCTGGGAATGGAAAAGATGTAAAGCAGGTTTGCAGTGGAGCATGTGGGCCTGTGTGTATGTGTATCAAGCCCCACCCTACGTGAAGGGCCACCAGTGTTTAAGATCCTCAGGAGCAGGAGTAATTAATGTCTCCTGTTGCCCGCGAAAATCACAAGACCTGGGAGTATCTCACCCCTCTGTACCATTTGGAAACCATTACTGGCCTTCAGGGATTGCTATATCAGGAGGAGTGGTCTCTCGCCAGCCTGTTTTGCAAGTTTTGCCTGGGTAGTTTCACTGACCACGCCTACCCTTCTCTCCTTTGTCCCTTATCATTTTGTTGAGATACATGTTTTGGCAGCCTCTTCTGCTTTGTAGTTATCTTTTTCTTCCTATTTACAGCACTCCATCTCCCCTCACCAGCAAGACAATTTATGTAGTGTGTACATCTACACCCTGCTGGCCCTGCTGTTCCTCAGAAGTGCAAACAGTGCTGTGAGCTTCAGACACGCGAGTGTCAACAGACAGTAGTGAGGATGACACAGCATCCCAGGGGACAAGATTGCAGAGATTTTTATCTTTACTCCAGTGCAAGTACATGGTTAGAAAGTACACTGCAGAGAAAATGAAAGGAGAAGAGGTTAAAGATTTAAGTTTGCAATCAATCATGTCCATGGGGAAGCACCTTAAACCCATTCTACCCATCTGACCAAGTGGACAGATCTTCAGGGAAGGAATTAAAACCCATGGAAGAGTGACATACTCTATGTTAGGCAAATCTAAGACAATAACATAAAGCACTAAGTCAATGTTTGGGAAACTAAAGTTTTGATATACTTAGATGAAAAGCATATATTAATATATGCAAATTAATGGAAAGTATCGACAACCTTGATGTTTCTCACAGCTTGACAATGTGGCCCTTGATGCCACAGAAGGCAACCATTGCTCGCATAGATTCTGACAATTACTCGAATTATACCATGACTTTATATTTAATGTGAATTTTATCTGCTTAGCAATCTGAGCAGTTGCTCTTCTGCCGACAGTTTCGCTTGCACATGTAAGTAAACAAACGTATTCATCACCCCTGGGATCAGCATGTGCTAATAAAGTTGCTCCTGCTTGCATTTTAGATTTGTTTTGATGACAGATACATCCTAAATTAACTAAGAATGGTTTGATTGCTTCAGAACTCAGCAAGAAAGAAAAGACATGAGCGTTATTACAGTTGTCACCAAACAGGTTCAAAGGATGGTACGGGCTATCTTTGCTATCAGCATACTCTGCCTCTGTCTTAGATTAAGTTTGTAAGAGGTGTGTGTGTGTGTGTGTGTGTGTGTGTGTGTGTGTTCACACACATACACTGCTATTTCCTTCCATGAGAGTTTTGATGTCACTTTGACAAAGTTTATTTTGAAGGTTATTTCACTCTGCAGTGACGAAAACTGACCAATGAACAAATACACAGAATCTGCTCCTCTACTTTATATAATAGTTAACATGCTGTTTATTTACACAGCACTCTGCATACAGTAATTTTGAATTACCTTGTGTGAGGTACAATGTGTATTAAGGCCTGTTTTGCAAATACTGCCTGATTCAGTTAGCTCTCTGAAGAGGCTGAACCATGATCAGCTTTTCTCTATACACAGTTAATACATTATATTAATATATGGATTAAAATATGTAATCCATTACCCCTTCATCTTACCAATGTATCATTCTTTATTTTCCTTTCTGTCCCTGCTGATCACATAGGAAAAACAATTATTTACTAACCACTACCCCTCCCCATTCATTTCTTTACTTTTCTACAATCTAGTTTCCTCCTGAAAGAGTAGACCCCCACTGGCTACGTGGTGGCCCACTGCAGTGAGCTTGCCTCAGTCATGACTTCTTTCACACTTGTGACATTGTTGACTACCCTTGCTTAGGTGGTAGTCAGCTGTCACCAACCATTAACACCATCCCTGAGTGAGGAAGTGCTGTCTGAAAGCCCCATCTGCTGATACTGATTCTTTTGGGGGATTTCCCCCTGCCTCTCCTTTGGCTTCTCTTGAGTTTCCTGCATATTTTCTTCATCTGTTTGCCAATTCCATTTGATTTAGGCAATCTACAATAACAACAACAACAACAATAAGAACTACTTAAAACTAAAACCAGTTATATTTACTTCTATGTTTTGGAAACGCTGTAATGCATGGCGTTTGAGGTAGGTTGTGCTCGGGTTGAACCGATAAGGTACCACAGAATCTACTACATTTAGGTTAATTTTTCTCAAGTGTTTGACAAATACTACCTCTTTTAATCCTCACCACAGCTTATTTGTTACTTATCTTCATTTTATCCATGAAATACTTTGTGTTCATCTCCTTGAGAAAGTCTTCTAGATCATTTTGAAATTCAAGATGAACTGAAAAGTGTTTGTTATTACTAAAAAAAGAAATGGCATCAGGGTTCAGGATAGTGAACTTTCTCTAACTAGGATGCTGACTTAAGAAAACAATTATTTGCTGATTAGGTTAGAATGTTGCAATATCAGATTGAAAGCCATTGTTATTTTCCTTTTCTTACAAAGAGGAAGAAATTAATATGTGGGGGAAAATAACTCAAGCATACCCAATTTCTAATACTCCAAGGTATACATTTAAATACTCTATTCTTTATATTTTTCAGTTTCCCATTGTTTTGATTGGGCCTTTCTTAACATGCTAATGATAACTTAAAATTTAATATTTATGCTTCAAAAAATAAAATGACAAAAGGAAACCTAAGTCTTCCTGTTAACTTGTTCTCCTGCTTTTCCTCGATGTAATAAGCTTCTTTGTGGCTCTGGCATTAAAATGTTTCAAAATGGTTATTGGTTCACGGACATTAGGTTCTGTAATACAATTTTCTCTATCATCTGGATGTATGGCTATTTGTTTGAAGGCACTTTCTACCATTATTGGCGCTCTCACAAGCAATGAGGGATGAGACTGCATGAACTTTGGGAAGAAAGCCAGCATTTCCTCGGCGGCCTGACACGGAAAGTTATTCAGAAACAGGCCCACTCTGGCACACTCACCAAGCAGAATATGTGTTGCCTTGACATTTTGAACTATCTACTGACACGAAAAGTCAACAGTGAGGTACTTCTACA
This sequence comes from Lyroderma lyra, assembly GCA_004026885.1. Lineage (NCBI taxonomy): Eukaryota > Metazoa > Chordata > Mammalia > Chiroptera > Megadermatidae > Lyroderma > Lyroderma lyra. Next base: position 49,901 of record PVJL010008764.1, read on the forward strand.
CTTGGTTAGGGCTTATTGGATTCAATAGTAGAGTAGGATAGAAGTAGCATTTTGTTTTATTTTTTATTTAAAACGTAATCGTTTTTGTCACTCAAAGTTTATGGTGCCAATGGCATTCATTATTTTATTCAGATTTCCACCATTTTTCTTCAGTGTAGAGTTTTGTACATGGTTCATTCTGTGCATGTCTCTTGTCATCCCTCTGGCAAAAAATAGCATCTTCTACTCATAACTAAAACTAAACAAGAATAAGTAGTGAGCATTCCTTGTCTCAAGAGGCTTAAAAACCACAATTTCTTGCTCTGTCTCTGAACTGAAAAGCCACATTTGGGACATATCTGCTGAGTAAATAACTAGGGTGGACGAGTGTTTATCTCCACAGCATGAACTGTAATATGACCCAGCCAAATTATGACCCACATGCTAACTTTCTAACAAAGGTGGTTGGCAAGTCATGTCTATGTTGAATTTGTTTCTCTGAATAATTTAGGGGTGTGCTGCTCAGTGGGTTGGCCACAATTCACATAGTATTCTTTGTTTAAATGAGTTAAAAGATAATTAAAATTCAGTGTTTCAGTTGTAATAACCATATTAAAAGTGCTTGGTATTGCATATGACCCAATTTAGGTCAATGAGATTTGAGGTGTCTTCTGGGGCTTCTGCCTGAAGAGAGTCTCCATTCCCAATAAATGCAGCTAAGAGTCTGTAGCTTGTAGGAGCTGGTAGCAACCACACTGGAGTTGTGGGGGAAGCAGCAGTTGCTTCCTGTCTTCCTACTACTTACCTATCTGCACGCTGACTCATTATGTGACCTTCACTTGGCTGAGTCTCAGGTTTTCAAATTCTTGGGGGGAAAATGTATGTATGTTCAATATTTTTATGACTATATTATTCTAGTGTGTCTTGATTTATTTTTATTTACACACCAATTGTCATTGAATAATCAGTTCATTAGAGGAGAAGTCCTCTGTCTTCTATAAATGCAAATAGATTAAGGGAAATTGTATGTTGCCACTGAAAGTGAAATAAGTGCACTGTTCACTTCATCAAATTCTAAAAATAGGAAAAATCTATTAACAACAAGCTGAATATACTCATCACAGTTTTATTTTACATAATTACTTTCAGAAAATTATCAGGACATAATTGTTCTTATCTTTTTCTCTAAAGGCAATGATTTAAATATAAATTCATAGACTAAGATTTGTTTTTATTTTTATATTTCTTCAGTTCTTCAAGAGATTAGTCGTTATTGAAATCGTGACCTTTCCTAACTTCTGTTCTTTGCTTTGCACCTCCAGTGGCTTTCTTTGCATTAGCTACCTTCTTTCCGGGCGAGAAGTGTATTATTTATACTTTGATTTCTTGTCTGTGGACTCCATGAATGACTATTAAATAAAATAGCAGTGTCGGTATCATTTAAAAAACACAAGTCTCATGTTTTATTCTTCGGTGATCAAGTAGAATTGCAGTAAGTTAATCATTGATTAGAGTGTCATTCAAGTTTGCAGATGAGGAGGATTTTCTGTGAGTAAAGAGGAAATTATTAGCTACATCATGTGCTTTTCAACCTTTCGCTGTCATGCAGCTTATGTGAAACACTTGTAATTTTGATTATAGAAAGTATTTAAAAATCAAATAGTTGTGTTTAACCTGATTGGATTTTAATCCCTATATCTTATGCTTCCACTGGCTGCATGAAACTGTAGTAGATTCTTCTTTGGACAATCGCTCATCTTCCGTTAGAACCAGTATCAATGAACTTGTTAAAATAATTAATTTCTAAAATATTGTCTTTCAGTTTTGTGCCCCAAACATACTCCCCAAAATAATTGTAAGTAAGCAGGAAGCTAGTTTACTAAGGTATCTCTAAACTGTGGTCCCTCTCCCCAAAGCAGGGATAAAGATAAAGACTTTACACAACTAAATTGGACAAATATGGAATATTCATTAATCCATTCAACCAACTGATGTTTATCAAGTCTTTCTCATAGTGAATCTATGTCACCAACATGAAAGCTTCAGAACAGCTCCTAGATTCTACTGCCAAAGAGAAAAGCGGGATGTATCGCTACTATCATCTTTCATGCATTGATAGATACCCTGAGTGGATCATTTTTTAATATCTCTTTCCCTACAAGATAAAACAATTTTCTCTAATGATCAGTATTAACCATTATTTTCTTGTTCTTTTTATTGAGATATAATTTACACAGTGTAAAATTTACCATTTTAAATTGTACAATTCAATTTTTTTTTTTAATTTTTGTTTTAGTAAAATCATGAGGTTATATAGCCATCACCATGGTCAAATTCCAGAACATTTTGTCACCTCCCAATTCAACCCCTTTCTGATTAGTACTCATTCCCCATTCCCTTCCACACCACCCACCCCCTGGCAATCTACTTTCTGTCTCCAGGGATTTACATGTCCGGATATTTCATATAAATAAAATCATACAATGTTTGTCCTTTTGCATTTGACTTCTTTCACTTAGCATAGCATTTTCAAGGTTTAGCCATGTTATAGCAAGTATCAACATTTCATTCCTTTTTATGGCTGAATAATCACCCATGGTATGGATATACCGTATTTTTTCATCCACTCCTCGGCTGATGGGCTTTTGGGTTCATTTTGCTTTTGAGGGTCTTACAAATAGTTCTGCTGTGAATATTTGTGTACAAGTTTTCATATGAACATATGTTTTCAGTTCTCTTGAGTATATACCCAGGAATGGAATTGGTGGGTCATGTGGCAACTCTGCTTTTGATGTATTGCCAAATGGTTTTCTGCAGTGACTGCACCACTTCGTATTGGCCTCAACAAGGCCCACATCCTTGGCAATACTTATTTTCAGCTTCTTTTTTTAAAAATTTTAGCTTTCCTAGCAGGTGTGGAGTTGTGTGTTTGTTCTTTAGTTTAAAAACAATTAACAACTTTTTATAAAAGGATACATTTGAGATTTTAAAATATTAAAATTCAGTGAAATCTTTTATATATGAACTAAAATGTTCATTTTTACCCAAATTATTAAATCTTTCATGTTGCACTAGTTAACGCTTTTAAATTTTAAATATAAGTAAAACCTCAGGAATTCAAATGTAATGACATAATGGAAGTAACTCAAATTCTGATTCTTCTGCTTAAAAGTAGAAATATGTAATAGCACATAGACAAAAACTGTGCCTTGGATGAGCTTGAATGATTACAAAGAATTATGAATTTACTCTCAAAACAAATGTAGGTAGCTGAGTTCACAAGTGGCTTGGCTCTACTATACAACTGGAACTTCTGTGAATTAACTTCTTGCAGATAAAAGGATGTTTTTTTTTTTTAAGTTTTTAAATTGAAGTTTAGTAACTGCTACATTTGTTTAGAGCTTAAATCAACAAAAGATATTTGCAAAGAGGAAAATTCTATTACTGACATTGTTTAAAATTACAGAACTTGTTAATAATAAAAAGTAGACCAAAATTTGTTTGGTTTTATTATTGTTTTTAATGTTTCTAAATGTAATATGTTCCCTTATTACAGAAGTCCCCCCCTTATCTGTGGTTTTGCTTTCTGCAATTTCAGTTACCCTCAGTCAACCATGGTGTCAAAATATTAAATGGTAAACTCCAGAAATAAACAATTCATAAGTTTTAAATTGCACGCTGTTCGGAGTATTATGATGAAGTCTAGTGCTGTCCTGCTTCATCCTGCTCAGGAGATGAATCATCCCTTTGTCTAGCACATCCACGCTGGATGAGCTATAGTCCCTTTGTCACTTAGTAGCTATCTGGGTTATCAGATTAACTATTATACTATAATAGTGCTTGTGTTCAAGTAGCCTTTATTGTACTAATAATAGCCCTGAAACGCAAGACTAGTGATGCTAACAATTCAGATACGCCAAAGAAAAGCCATAAAGTGCTTTCTTTAAATGAAAAGTTTGAAGTCTGACTGATAATTGGTATTGTGGGGAATTGTGTCCTCCTATCAAGAAAAAATAGTCTTTCTTCCAAATTTTCATGATTTGCAATGTCAGTGGTACCTGAGAAGGAGAGTAAAGAATAAAACTTGTAATATTTTTATTACTTAAAAAATTAAATTGTATCATTACATATGGTATCCATTAGTATTTTCTCTGGATATGTACTTTCTTACCATCACACAATCAACAGACAACTTTATGGAGTGTGAGAGATGATATTTTGTCCATGGTAGAATCAAGCTGCCTTTATTATATCCCCTAACGAAATTCTAGTGATGAGTAAAGTGCTCAGGTTGCAGGTAGCAATCATATGTATTTTAATTTTCTTTGGAAAGTAATTTTTTTAAGGCAAAATCAGGTTTGAATTTGATTTTGAATAGAAATGATGCATTGAAACCCTAGGATAATTTGAATTATGTCCTATTTCCCTCCATTAATATGGACTCTTACTCTCTTTTTATGTGTAGTCCTTTCGTACAGCATTTAAAGGATGGTCATCTTATATTTGGAGATTATGCTTTTTTCATCTACTTTTTGATTGCCATCTCATTGAAAAGTGACTAATTGGAGAGAGATGATTAAAATCACCAGTAACATAAATGGTTTATGATCATTTTTATGTGTCTTTCTAGTCAGTTTAGATACTTAGGAGTTTGGAAAGAGTAGAGACTATTGTACATTCTTCTGTGTCAGTATATTTTGTAAATTAGTTTTTCTCTCCTACGGTGTTTTAATAAAAAAAGATAGTGTTGTCAGAGTCAAACTATTTATTTATGTTTTCAACAGGCAAAAATGGTTAAATGAACATTATTTTGGAAAGATTTTAAGAAGCTAAAATCTATAGTTAATATATGAACTGAGAGAACTGGAAACATATAAAGATTAGCGTTTTAGTATTGTAATTCTTAGAAATATATTTTTAACTTAACTTGCTTTTTGAGACTTCTTTCAGCTCCTAATTTAATACTGGAATCCTTAGAAACACCATGCCTGTGCTGTAGTTAATGGGCACAGTGGAACTAACCAAATGGAATCTTTTCTCCCCCTCATACCTGCCCCGTTAAGATGCGTGGATTAACATGGCATGGCTCACATAACACAGCAGAGCTATTTCTGAAAAGCTGAATTCAACTTTTTGATTTGTTTTAATTCAATTAAAAAACAAAACAAAACACAATTTCTTTTTTAAATGCGCTGAAAAAGACAACTTAAGTGACCCCTTAAGGTAATGTTTCTTATATAACTAAGATTTAACAAGTCTAGGTTTTCTATATCATCTCTGTTTAATCATTCCAAATTGTTTCTGTTCAGGATGAATTCCCAAGGCAGGCCTTGCTGAGTGTCAGGCCTGTGCTCCTCTCTATGACTGGGTACTGTGGTTGCATTTTGTAGCACACAGTTGTGGAAAATAGGCTCTGGTGCCCAGAAGCCAGAATGGGCCTGGTGAAGTTCAGGCGGTAGACCTAAAAGGCTTTTGGTCATTTCTGCCTCTACCCCTTGTGGTTGTTTTTGTACTATTTGCATGGGTCCCTGGATAACATGGGTTGTCTAGGTGGGTGGAATTTATAGAGAGAATTCATTTCTGTCTGAGGCCAGACACAGAGCAATGTCGGTGGGTAGAGTTATTAGAACGCATCAGTTCTGCTCCCGTCCCCCACGCTCATTAGTCACCCATCTCCTGTTTCAGAGTCATGTGCACTATTTTCTACAAATATATAAAAAATAATTAAAAGAAGCTACACAAGATCCATGTTATATTTTGAAATGTTTTAAAAGTCAACATTAGTATATTACTAATGAGGTAATAATTGTGAACAAGGTCTTCGAAGGTTTACAATGATGAAGTGAAGCTGAATTTCAAAATTGTCTTTTCCTTAAACCAATCGCCTGAACAAAATGTAATTAAAAATCAAATCCAGCCATCTGTCCCTCCTTCCATCCCAAGGAGGAAAAGACTCTCAACGATCAATTAAGAGAAAATACTAGCATTTAGCAAAGGGTGCAGACCACAGTCCCGGAGTCTGCCGGGTAGCTTTAGCAATCCACCATGCCCTAAACTGCTCTCCGCATAAACCAAACCAAACGGGACGAGGTGAGAAATGCAAAGCCCTGACACACACCCTCTGCCCGTAGCTGTGCGGGAGCGGAAGCGGAAGGGGCGGGGCCCAGAGAGCACGTGGGCATTTCCGCAAGCAGTGTCTTCTCACTCCGGCGACCGACTACTCATTTTTGGGGTTCTCCGTCTTGGTGTCTCCCTGTAGACGTGAAAAGAGGGGATAAAAAGTAGAATGTCCCTGAACATGTAGAGTTAATTATCTTCAGCAACAAAGTTTAGACTGATCGGAAGTCCAAGGAGGAAATGAATTGGGTAAGGAGCGGGAATGCCTTGGGATGCAGAGGCTGGCATCCCTGGGTGATCGTGCCCTCAGCCTGTCTGCGGCCTTAGTGCCTTATTGCTGCCGTGTCCGCGGGAGGAGAGAAAGTGGCTGTTGGGAAGAAAGAAGCTAATTGGATTAAGTTAACTGCCTGAGATAATCCTGATGGAAGTAGAGGCTCAGGGGCCCTGGGCTAAGTAGGGGGGAACTATCTGAAGCCATAGGAATAAATTGATTCCCAATAAAGTGAAACAGACCCTCGCATAAGAGAATTACCAAAACAAACAAACAAACAAACAAACAAAAACCAGAGAGGAGAAGGCAAAACTCCAAATCACGTACCAAGACTGCCAAGGCCAGCCTTCTCCCACACTCTACCCCTTGCTATATGGCCATAAATAGGAGCAGACCTCAAACTGCAGTGTGTCCCTATAGAAGTTAAAAACTAAAGAAGCATTACATTTAGAAAATATAACATGAGAAGTTGATTGCATCATTGCGTACCAGGGTGCCAAAAAATGTATACACATGTTAAGAGATGTTCTCCATTTATTACATAAGTACCGATGGTAACTAGTTTGAGCACCTCTTGTAATTGCAGAAGCCCAACATGACTTGTATTCAGCTTTTGTTATCCACATATACTGAGTATTACAATTTTAATACAGTATTTTCCTTTTTTAATATATGCATGCAGTTATTTGACACCCTCTGTATATCATCTGAGGTTTTCTTAGTAGTTAGTTTTACTTTTCTTTCTTATGTTTCTCTTAAAAAACACAAACTAATCAATGTTGATGGTATCAGTCAGTTAGTAAAATAATTTGATAGGATTTACTACAGCCTGTGTTTATATATTCTGGTGTGAGCTGAAAATTAATATCTGTTTTAATATTTCTATAGAGAGTTGATGCATATGCATATTCACTATTAATACACATAACTACTAAGTTCAGGCTGATTCTTTTTAAGAATCTGTTCTACTCCCACAAGAATTGAAATAATTTCAATAGATTTTGTTTTATAAATATTTAACTTACGTTTGCTGAAGTTGAAAAAAGCAATATTCCACAAAGGGTCCATTTTCTAAATTTCAGGCATGAATGATTTTTTCATATTTACAGTATTTATGAAATACTGAGAATTTATACATGTGAAACATCTCTTAATGGACTATTATAGACTTAAGCTATTCTTTTTTTAGGTCTCCAGTGTAAAATTCCAGGAGTAGAAGCTATATCAAATGAACACGCTGTTTTTCTCATGCTATAGACTTCTTAATCTTTACAGAAATGTTATATGCTCAGATAGATTGGTTGTAAAGATTTTTTAAAGAACTCATTTAATTTTTTTCTCAAAAAATTCGACCTTCAAAAAGAATCTTTCCACATTGCTATTTTTGCAGTTGCAGTGCATACTAAAGGTCTTTAAAAGCATGACATTTAATGTGTTTATTTTATGTAGAGTGTGTTATTAAAGTAGTGAGTGAATTACTAGATATAATTTGCATAAAATCATATTTCAGTGATAAAAATTAATGTCTTGGAGGTTATGAATGAATTGGAATGAATCATTCATTTCTTAATAGAATAGAGCTTTGTCCTCAGATTTTTCCACACTTGAAGATCAATACCTGTATTACTTTCATGTGTTTATTTATTTGCATTTACTTAAGTGCTAATGATTGGTCAGTGTCTTGAATAGAGGAATATTTTAGATATATCGTTAAGCTTAGTCTAATCATGGGGGGAGTTGGCATGCCTCAAAGTTTATACTTTGAAAGCATCCCTAGAGCTTGACGATGTTCTCGTGATTCCATTAGCAACTGTGATATGGAAGCTTAATGTCTTTGCCATTTTGGAATCTGACAGACTGAAACTTAGTACATTCATCTTGGCCCCTCTGAATTTCATCTGCTCATCCATGCTTATAAAAATGAAATAAAAACTCAGTGCTTGTTCTTGCCTTTGCAGAAGCAGTCATAGATTTTATGAAGAAAACAATGAACATGTCACCCTGGGTTTGGCAGCAGAGAGGAAGAGGGAGTTCATAAATCGTCTTTTTGGGTGCCAACTGTTATGCACCAGAATTGTTTATATTAGTGAAATCCTCTGGTTGTAAGTTATGTAAATTGTGTCTTTTCCTAGACTACATTTTATGGTAGAGAGAGGGGTTAGGGGATGTGTATTCAATCTGAAATGGTCTCATTCTTAAATACTGCAATGTGGTAGACAGTTAATCTTCAAAACAGATAGTGAACATACGTGACTGCTTTATTGCCATCAACATATGTCTCTCCATAATTATCCTGGCTTATACCTTGGGATGAGATAAAGATGCAAGAACTGTCTCACTCAGTTCAGAGAATTTTGCTTTTATTTGTTGGGTTCTAAACAGAAGGTATTAGGGAAAATGTTGTGTAGATTTGTTCTCTATCAGTGCTAGTAAAAACTTAAGTTCTGAAATTAATAGCTCTGCCTCTTTGGGACTTTGGAGAGCAGCTGTTGGGTGAGTCTGACTAAACATCTGTGTCCATACACCTTGGCACATCTGAGAGTGTTTACAGAAATTCCTGGACAGACTTGCTGCATGGAGTGATTTCCAGTTATCTGGTGGTGATATGTGCAAGTGGCATCTAGTGACTGGGTTGCAGCTGACCTTCCAGTGGTCAGGGATTAACTACTGAGAGATTGTTGTGCATTTTGCAGATAAAAACAGGAGCCGCCTGAATGCTAAAAGGGAAAATCAGTTTCTTGACTGGTATTCCATTGAGGTGGCAAGCTAGATCATTCACCTTTTCCTTGTTTAGTAAGTAAGGAGGATGGTTGCTTAGCAAAAGATAGATGTGGGAATGAACACAGTCCACAAACTGACATGTGCAAGAAATGTAACTATAATTCCTAAACATTTTATGTGTGGAGTCCCCTATACTTGAGGAGAACATCTAGTGTGTCCAGAACAGTCTAGGGTCAAGGCTATTGTCCTGGCCTAATGATTAGTCATACCTGCCTCTTCCCTTTCAATAGTCTTCTGGTCATGCTCCTCCTATCTCACCATCAAGACTTTTTCTTGAATCTGTTAAGTTCAAACGACCTTGATTCTTCACTGGGAAGGGCTATGGAGCTCAAAGGAATAGCAAAAATCCTATTTGTCAATACTTTAGAATATTATTCCTTTCAATATTCAAAGATTTTCTTTGCTTATTTCTAGCTTTCAAAAAGGTGTGTGTAGTGTTATCCTAACACAGATGGACCCTGTTTGCCAAGAGGGAGCCAGCACACTCCTTGGACAAATGCAGTGTTTCATTTGGGAGGATAGCTGTACCTCGAGGAGCCTCATTAATTTTATGAGATCGTTAGTTTAGTGATTCAATAAATTTAACTCCTCTACACTACTGCTAGTATCCAAGTGTTTTCTGTGGCCATGATGTTCTCCGCTGAAAAGTTAGGCTGGGTTGGAAATAGGTGGAATGGTCTGAGGAGGAAGTAGATGGGTAAGGTCAAAGGAGGCGAGGCACGTCCTGGAGAGTAGGAATCTTGTACGGGGAAGAATCGGGGAGCACCCTCAGATCCTTGATTTAGGGCCTTTAAATTATGTCACCTTCTCCCTAAACTCAGGTAGGTTTTAACTGCCTTCATTAAGCAGTCAGTTATGAAAGTTGAGTAATTACCTACTTGGACCATATTTTGTGAATCATATTTCAGTAACAGTGTTCACCATATTGACCCATTTGGATCCACTTAAAGCATTAAGTTTATATTCATCCATATTCTATGTACATACCTGCACATATGCATACACACAACATTCATACATACACACATGTGAGTGTGTTGGCATGTTTGTGTGTAACAGGTATGTAGAATTACAGGTCTGCTTATATAGAAGCATGAGCTTTGAAATGAGGCCATCTGGCCCCCTAACTGTGTGTGCCTCTCTGCACACAGCCTGCCTCTTCTCCTGCCCTCATCTTGGGGCTGGGAAAGGAGCACGCCACCTCTCTTTCTGATTCCAGGTGACCTCAGAAAGTGTACCAGCTCTTTTCCTTAGCATATGTTTACTCACAGCTCCCTAATGCCTGGGAGGTAATTTGAGCATCAGATTATTTTTTCCTGCTTCTTCAGACTAAACCCACTTTTTAATATCCTTTTCCATTCTTTTTGTCAGTGCTGCCAGAGTGATTTTCTTAAAACACAGGCCTAATACTTTCATTTCCATTTTTCAGAAACTTTTGATAGATCCTTACTTTGTTAAAAAATAAAATGAAATTTCTCATACCATGACATTCAAGGGCCATTCTAATCTGCCCCCATCACAGTTTCTAGCCTTTCTTTTTGTCTCCTCTCTTCTAGCCAAACCAGACAACCTGTGTTTTTCAAATCTTCTTCCTTGTTTACACTCTTCTTTCTTTCCCAGATCCTTTAAGTTTAAATGCATCTTTCCTTGAAGCCTTGGCTGATTATCCTACTCACTTTCTCTTTCCTGTGAGCATACTTGAGTTTTATCATCTGCATACAGCCCTGTCCATAGCTTGCCTTGAATTATGACTACCTATTTCCATACCTGCTGTACCTGTTAATTATAAATTCCTAGAAGGCAGAAAATGTGTCTTTTTATTCTTAACATCTCTTCTAGCATTTTATACAAATCTTGGTAAATAGTGATGTTCAATAAATACATGTGAAATTAGGAAAAAATTAAAACCAAGCTACAAGAATTTCTAAAAGTTTGAAAAGACTCTTGGTTGAGGATCAATGGTTTTAATATGATAAATGCCTAGATATGAATATTTCTCAAAGTTGGGTCCCAAAATGACCAATCACCTGTTCTGTCCATGAACTACTTAATAATTTAAGAGAAGAAAACTAAGAAAAAAATTATGTACACACATCAAAAATGTTTGAAATATAAGTTTAAAGATGATTTTCATAGACATCAGTTAGTTTATTAAGTCCTATTATGTTGTTCAAGGCTAGAAATACATCGCAAGACTATACTGTCATGTGATCTCAGTCAATATTCATTTAATGATGCAGTTTTACCTCAGCTATATAATTTTTTGTAATTTTCTTTTAATAATTTGTATCTGTAATGTTTCATCTTCCTATTGTTAGAATTTGAATTATATCACCTATTCACAAAAAAACATCGCCAACTTTAAAACATTTTTCTAAAGCATAAATGTGATAAAGTAATATAAATACTACAATTTAGGTTAATTGTAGTATTTATGTTAAAATGATAAAAAAATAGTAAGTGGTGATCAGGACTACAATGCAAATGTAGAATGTGGTCAGTTTGTATGAGAATAGTGTGGTGATTTCATTCAAGCAATCACAAAGGAAAAGTTTGAACAGGAAGTAACATGTTAATTATTTTTAAATTTGTTTCTTTATTTCTCATGTAATTATAATAAATATGTGACATAGTGACAGTGAAGACTTTGAAACTTTCCCACAGCTTTCAAACAAAACACAATGACCTTTCTGTTGAACCAATTAAGTTTCTCTAGAAAGTAAAATAATACTTTCCCCATCAAAATTAATGTATTTTGTTGCAAAAGATGGGGAAGTCACCAAAACCACAGCAACATAATCCAACATAATCCAGCTTTGCACTCTTTGTGGAAAAAAAAAAAAGGTAATTATCACAATGTGACTGAGATGTTTATAAAACTAGTCACAAGTTTAATCATAACTGTTGTGTTCAGAGAAAAAGCTTAATGAGCTTTTGGCAACATTACTGAATCAAAGGGGCACTCCTGGAATCTGTCTCCTCCATGGAAAAGCAGCTACTATCCTGGAATAGGCCAGCAGGTATTTTTCTATAGAATATACCTGAGTACAGGATGTAAGCCAGCATTTGGTGCATGCACGGTACTCACACGAGGGAGATGTGCACAGCCACTGTTCGTTGGTTTCTGACTGGAGGCCCACACTTTAGGAACTGAGATTATTTTTAACTTGGTAAACGGCTTCTCTGCATTTCGCGATGTAGTCTGCAAAAGATGTCCTGGGATGAGGACTGACAGAGCACACCCATACGAGTGACAAGGACATTCTCAACACAGGCAATATTTGGAGATCGACAATATGCTTCCTGAAACTGATTTGGTGATAGAGTAGGCAAACAATTATGGCCATGGGTCTATGTCTTTGCAGTTTTTTTCCTGGACTTCCAGGAGAAGGCTCTGAACTAAAATTCACCATCTGGTAGAAGGGAGAAAAAAATCACACAATTTTTGAGGGAAAAAGGAATGTTCTCTCATATGACATCAATAATATAAAGATAATGTCTATGTTATTTTGTTTGTCTGGGTGACATCCTCAGCAATGTGTTCTGAACCCATCGCTTTGGGCAGTGTGTGTTACCAAAAGAAAAAACAATTGTTTATTCCAAAGACAATTATATATCTGAAAGAAATGCCGAATATTTGCCACTGTGCCTGACGATGATCAGTTCAATACTGGGTTTCTTAGGCACGATGCAAATAAAGAGTAAGCAAAGAAACCAACTGAATGTGAAATTTGGTAAGGCAACCATCATTATGGCATTTAAATTATGAATAAAAATGTGCAAAGAACAGCTTTCCTGTGACTGATATGAAACAATTTAAAAAATATTTTTATTTTTATTTAAATTTGTGTTTAATGTTAAAAATGTACCAAAAAGTATAGCATCTGCATTTATATCTAATGTTCATTATGTGGCTCTCAAGTTGGGAGAGTTTGAGGAAATAGGCGTCAGTATTAAAGTAGTAACTATTTTTTGAGAAATCTCAGATAACTTTTTTGTAATACATGCTTTGAAACATAAATATAATTGTATAAAGCATGTTACAAATATACATTACTTGCAGTAATGTAATTAACTACAGATGATATAATTGTTTAAAGCATTTAAAAACCATTTATTTACATTAACCCTCAACCTTTTTAGCTTTTAATCTTATACAGCTTTGATACATTTGGCAACTTGTAAAATATAATTTTAGCTTCATTCATTCAAGTGGACATGGTGTTCTAATGCTTCTTAAATTGAAAATGTCTTTTCCCTAAACATTTTCTACTCTTTAATTTTTCTCTTGTGTTGTTTATTTTTTCCTATTTTCTGTCAAAGAATTAAATTACAATGGAATATAAGATTTCCAGAAATCTTGGTAATTATTAAAACCTTTGTACCATATAGAGTATTGGTATTAAGTGTTCTGATTTATTTATTTATTTTTGTAACCCTTTGTGTAGTAGGGAAAGTGGAAATCAAAGCCTAGTTTTTTGTTGTTTTGTTTTTTTTTGTTTTTTTTAATTCATTTTTATTGTTAGACTTATTGGGGTGACATCTGTTAGCAAGGATTACATAGGTTTCAGGCATACAATTCTACAGTGCATTGTCAATTTGATGTATAATAAGTTCACCACCTAATGTGACTTCTCTTTCCATCACCTTATATTTAGCTTCCCCCCCTCCTCTCCCACCCCCTCCCCTTTCTCCCCT